>NDFZ01005353.1:491146-589588 GCA_002192655.3 Mamestra configurata | reverse complement strand
GCGTGGAGCCGCGCATCCTGCTGTGGATGGCGGAGGGCGAACGTCTGGAGCGCCGCGCGCACCTACATTTATATACTAAGTTGCTCTCACCTGCACGCTTGCGCAGCATGGTAACAGCATGTGTAAGCGTATAGTTCAAGGCATCACTTGTTGCAGTTACGGAATTGCTTTGCCAATTCTGACACTTATGCATCATGTAATACAAACGTTAGAGGTAGGCACCGTGAAGGTTCAACGTGGCCACTATTATCGTTGATCGTGAATGATGCTGACAAAAGCGAATAAAGAACTTGTTTTTAGAATAATTTACCAAAATAATCAGTTGTTTATAGATAGCACTATCAGGAAACTTGAAGTTTTTTTTCTTGTAGATGTTCATAACATAGTATTGTTATTACAGTGGCAGCGGCAGCAAGTCGAGCAGCGCCAGCGGCGGCGGCACGGAGGCGCACACGGTGGTGGTGGTGACGTTCCTGGACGAGCACGTGCCGTACCGGTTCAAGGTGCCCGCCTCGCCGCTCACGCTCAAGACCTTCAAGGACTACTTGCCCAGGAAGGGCAACTATAGGTAACATTTATATCTTTAATAAAGCGGTCGCGCAGTCGCTCGCAGTCCATTGGTCGCGCGACTCGGTCGCGGTGTCTTATAGTTTAAACTAATATTATAAAGATGAAATATTTGTTTGTTACGGTTTAACTTAGAAACTACTCGACCGATTCTAAAAATCTTTCACCGTTAGAAAACTACATCTTTACTGAAGAACATAGGCAATATTTATTTCCAGATTTTTTATTCTTTTTTATTTATTTATACAAGAAATTGACATGGAAAAAAATACACATATCGTCTGCCGAACTACTGTTTTATGATATCCAAGTACTTATTGACTATCTTATACTATGGGTGCACATAGACGCAAAGTCTACAGCGGAACAACTATCTGTAGGCCATACAAATAATTGTTCCGTGCGGGAATCGAACTCGCGACACGCAGCGCAACAGTCAATCGCTCAACCACTGCGCCAACCGTGCTGTCCAGTTATCTTATCGTAGTTCTCTTTACTATTTCCTGTATGGGTAATATTCTACAAAAATTTTCGCACTCCTTATTAATGTTGTCTTTAGTTGCCTTGTTTGATAGTAATTTTAAGTCTTAATTTGCTTTGTTTAAATGTACCGGAAACGTCAATCAAATAATAAGGGATCCCAACCCAAGATATAAAAAANTGTTTGATAGTAATTTTAAGTCTTAATTTGCTTTGTTTAAATGTACCGGAAACGTCAATCAAATAATAAGGGATCCCAACCCAAGATATAAAAAAGTCATAAAATATCTTTCATCGCATGCGCTGCGAAAACTATTGATGATACATAAAAATAATGTACTACATCATTACTACCTACAAAAAAGTACGCGAGACTATTTAAGTTAAGTCACAATGACCGCTTTTTGTTAAAATTATTCAATCAAAGTCCAGTTGAAAGAAAAAGTGATGTAATTGATATCAAGATCCTTATCCATTTAAATTATTTGATAATTAAGGTTGGTTATGTACCTACATGTAAATTTCACTTTAAATTATTCAAATTGGACCTTTCATTTAAAAGTTACAACGGGTATAAAAATGCCCTAAGTAAGAAAAATTTTGCGATTTGAGCGACCTAGGGAGAATCTTAATGCTTGGTCCGATGAAGTTGAACACTGTCAACATTAATGATTTGGATAAAAAAATAAGAATAACATATATTTGAATTTTTCGAAAATAAACCCATTAAGAGGCGAAAAGGGGTGATGAATTTTTTAGAGGATGACAATAATGTCCTTTAAATCATGAACCTCTGACAGGGTGAACGGGGTGAATAGTAGGCTGATCCTGAAACCGTTGTATGGATATCGTAGGGCTTAATTTTCCAAAACTTACCTCTAAAAAGGGTTAGAGGAGGCGTTGAAGTTTGTGGAGTAACTACTAAATTCGCGCAGACGAAGTCGCGAGCGAAGTGCTAGTAATTCATACAAAGGGCCGCGGTTGCGCGTCGCGGTCACATAGATCGGAATTGTACCTTTAGAATAATTTTATACGTTTGTAATTCCGCCAACCATACCGTTTATTACGTTACTTGCAGAACGAGATCGTTTGTATAAAGTAAGCAACAGTTGGACATAGGCCTCTTGGATTATCGGTTACTCTTTCAGCTTCTACCAGCCACCTTGAGAAAATCGTGGCTCTACTTGCCCTTAGGGCGTCCTGCCCTTTTGTTTGCCTATAATGAATACGATGATACATTATTTTATTATAATTCTCGTACTACTACTTTACAGCATTAGTAAGAGGTCAGAATCTCTTGGAGATAATTGAGAAAAGCTTCCTCTTAATTTTTATGTTTGTGTTATTTTCAAGTTACAAGACTACTTACAATACTTAGATACACTTATTACTCCCACACACCCCTCACCATCACTCCCCACTCCTTCCTCGTCCTCACTTATTTTGCCTGTCTTCTAGTCATCTGTACTATAACACATAATCTTCTCCCTTCCAGATACTTCTTCAAAACGAACTGCGCGGATCTAGACACCGTGATCCAAGAGGAGGTGAGCAGCGATTCGGATACACTCCCCATGTTCGAAGGGAAGGTCATGGCAAGGGTCAAGAGCATCGACTAGGCACAGCACTAGTGCGGACAACACTGCGAACGTCGGACACTGCGCGGCGAGAACAACACTACTTATGACGAGAAAAGATTTTTTATTTTAAGTTCTATGCGATTTAAAGGATTGACGATCTTTTCGAGTATGGGTGCATCTAGATTGACTTTGAACGCATCAAACCATAGGCGATGCGTCAATCGATAAGACTGTCATGGCAGTCTGATGATAACGTCAATAAAACGAAACGTCAATCTAGTTGCATTTATATTGGGAATTAGCTGGCAGCATTATGTTATATGAATCGGAATTCAGCTCAGTGTAGTTCAAGCATAGACTGGTCTTATTTTCTTCGCATAGTAAGTAGCTCTATGCTAGTACAATAAATACTGGTCTGTCAGCTCCGTTGCGCCTCAGTGGTAACGCCACGAAAGTTAAAGAGATGTTTCACTGTCATTTTCGTACTAAGTTAATTTTGTTTTAATACAGTTGGTCATATGACGTGTCAATGTGTTCTTTATCGTTAGAAAAGTGATGTTTTTTTTACTTTCGTAGTGTTAAAACTGAAATAGGAATACTACGTGTTTAAAAAATGACAAGTAGAAAATAATCTGTAATTACTTGTGAAGAGAGTTGTACCGCGTTAAGTACTGTCAGTTAAATCAATGAACCGTTTGACATCGATGTAGGATGTCCCTCCAGTGTGCGCGCGAGTTGTGTGCGCCAGTGTGTCCTACCCTTTGCATGTCGCCCTGTCTCACGGCTTATGTATGGTTGTACATATATGTGAGCCCGTGACATTATTAATTTTATTATTATGAATAAGGTTAAGTTATCGAAAACTGATAATAAACTTTTTAAAATACTGTACAGCGACGACAGGGCGGCTATAGATTAAATAAATTATTTATTTTAAAAATGTTACGATAAGTATAATCGTAATAGGTATAACTGCGCGACATTGTATAAATTCTGTTCCTCATTGACTCTTTAAGCTTTTTTTTAATTAATTTTAATTATTTTTTTACTACGAGCTAGTTGAGTACGCTTACTATTGTACGATATTTTTTTAAATCGCAGAATGACGGTATGCAAACATTTTTTTTTAATATTCCTAGTGTTACATGAATGACTGCTTAGTTTGTATATTTTTAAATTAATATTTTAGATGTAAAATGACGTGTTCTGTTTAAATATAAAATATAGTTTCGTTGAAATTGGGGATTCGTATTTGTGATGGGAGTATGAAATTTTACCAAAATGGTGCAGAAAATGCTGGTGATCGGCTTCTCGTATTTATTATTTACTACAAAGTACAATTAGTTTTATAACTACATGTAAAAGCTAAAATTATCGATTTATCGATTACAATATCGAATGATCAAATCGAGATATTTGCTTGTTATCGTTACGTCTTAGTATAGGAAAATTTACATGTAAACTGCCAGGCACCAGCATGTTGTCCGCCACTTTGCCGTTCAATTCAAAATTATTGACAAAACAATCGTACGCACGACGGGATCTCAATCAAATATCAATGTAATGAATTAAACTGCACTTATAAGTGGAGACATGTTTTTATATAAATAATTTCCGTTCCGCAGCTGTGAATAGAACTAATTAGCGAAATAGTTTGTAAGAATAAATTTGTGTTTATTCTGTATTGCGACCGGTCTTAGCCGAGCTCAGCTGTCTGCGCGGTTGTACTGTGAAAAACGTTTAGTTCTGTTAGTTATCTTTCTATGTACAACTTTAGTTTAATTAAACTTCCTAAGCTGATCAGTAATGGAGACTGATTTCATATGTCTGACCTTTAAATGACATCACTCCTCATTACTGGTACAGTGAACTCGATAAGGCTGCTATTAGTTTTCTTGTTCTTCCCGTTTTCTATAACCCACAGTACAACTGTGTCGACGACTGAGCCAACGTACTTTGCTATAATATCATTGCCAGACTGAGTTTCCCTAAGTCAACTTCAATTATATTAACTAGTCTACGTTTGCGTTGCATGAACCTTGTCGACCGAATAAATATGACTAAATTATCATATCAGCTGTTTATCTAATTAATTAGCTTCGTATATAAATTGTTAGTTCGGAGCAAGGGTCGTGCAATACAAACTTTGATACCAGTACTTATTTCGCATATTGTATAATATTGTGTAAGTTAGCCTCACGTCCGGTCCATTATGTACCAACAGTTCAGCTTGTATTGTTTGTCAAAACTGATTGCAAAACACACAGACCGTATATGTCACACATATTTACGATTATAAACTACAATTATCCCACATTGGAATAATACTAAAAATTATTTACCCATTCAACTTTCGTTACAAAGTTTCGACAGACGATATAACTTGCAGTGTTGCCATGTAAAATAGAAGTACAGAGGAATGTTGCCAGCGAAGAGTGCACCTAATGTTTGCACATATATGACGAGAATCGGGTGCGGAATCATGTGCCTTCAATGTTGATAAATTTTTCATAGTTGATGCTTCTAATTAGTTGTAAGTTAACACATTGTAAATATAGAAGTAAAGCTACGATCGTTTCGAACTCTTTATTTTTTATTAATTTAATTAAACAAATCATTTTTTTATTTATTGCCTAAGGTTGCGTTGTGACGCGAATCATCAAACACAGAATATCACGGTCGTGTGAATTATGGTTTAGAATTCTAAATAGCTAATTTGGACTTTTTAGAGAATGGTTTTAATTATTAATAACTCCAGGTGCCAATTTCATCGGATTTTAGACGTCGCTCAAATTTCGAATTTTGTGTTACATAACACTTGTTTATCACTGCCAGTGTGTTTCCATTTATTTCTAAGTTTAGCTTGCCAATCCGTCTAAAGCTCTAGGTTCCTGTATATCGCGGCTTCTTGTTACATTTATAGTAAGTTTAACAACATTTGTAGTAGTTTGATTGATTAAATAAGTCGTAATATTTTGTGTTTGATGCGCAGTACATTTTTATATGCCCAGTAATGTAAACAGTGACCGCGCCACGCTCGGACACTTGACAATATGACTGTATAAATAGATGAATTACTATATCGTTTTTAAATTATATTATACAAGGCACTTACGATGTGAAAGTACCTTTGTACTACCAAAAAGGTCCAACAGAGGCATGTCTGCGAGTGTCGACTGCGATACATGCATCGATTACCGATACGAATATATACAATAAATCGATTCGCTACATCACTATCGAGCCGATACCTGCAGAATCAAGCCAAGGGCTCAAAACTATG
Organism: Mamestra configurata; assembly: GCA_002192655.3. Lineage (NCBI taxonomy): Eukaryota > Metazoa > Arthropoda > Insecta > Lepidoptera > Noctuidae > Mamestra > Mamestra configurata. Next base: position 583,678 of record NDFZ01005353.1, on the reverse strand, counting down.
TCGGTTAAAATGCTTGTTAAAATTGTAAAAAATATATTGTTTTCCAATTTAGAGTGTACGAATGTGAAGATAAACGATTTGTAATAAAACCTAAGTATTAATTTCAGCAACGATACGACTCACGGCTGCTTGTACGTGTTGCAACGGCCGATGGTTAATAGTAAAAAGAATTTCACTAATCGGACTGTATTATTTTTTTATCTAGCACATGTAACATTTAAAAAATAAACTGGAACTGTGCCATATGCGTTTGACTTTTTTTTATTGGTTTCCTCTGGTAATATACACAAGCAACCTATTTCACAAGCAGTAAGTTAAAGCGGCCACAATGACAAAAAGTCCCTCTATGTAAGGAATAGGCAACTAAGATTTGCAATTATGTCTCTAGAAACTTTTGAGCTCTTATACAAAAACAGGAGTCACTAACTTCGTCGACTGATGCAGTAAATATAAAGAACCATAAAAACCGAGGCTCCAAGAGAGCGAGCTCGAAGATATAGCACCTTACAGTGGATATGTTAGGTTTTCTTTTCATCATCAACATTTCAGCCGAAAGACGTCGTGCTGGACATATTCCTCCCCAGAGTGACGCCACATCTCGTGGTCCTGTGCGCCTCGCATCCTTTCTCTTGTGGAAAGGCTTCCAACGCTGCATCTTCCTGTACACGATCGCCACTTTCCAGTGTCAGACCCGTCCGACCCCATCGGCTATCTGTTTTGCAGTCTATGTGCCCTGCCCACTGCCTCTTAGGGCGCGTTCCCACTATGTCGTGACGATTTAATCATTGGACGACTGTTACATACATTTTGTATGTAAAAAGTCGTGGACGACGGTTAATCGTGTCGTCCTAAATGTGAACACCTCCATTTAAATACACAAGCCACGACGCTTTAAACGACACGATAATCTATCGTCACAACATAGTGGGAACGCGGCCTTAGGCTTGGCGGTTCTTCGGGCTACGTCGGTAACCTTGTTTCTCCTGCGGATATCTTCATTTCTGATTCGATCACGCAAGGAAACTGGGTGAATGTAAGCCTCCTGATAACCAGAGTTTTCCTCTAGGCTAGGCCATTCAAAATTATGATAAACCCGTTTTGGCGGCTTAAGCCCGGTGACATGAAAAACGTCTCATTCGCTGACTCTGCCGTTTGCCTCTCCTAAGGGTGCGTTCTCACCAGAGATGTAGATGAAGCGATTGGTTCTTAGAGAAACAAATCCTCGCACATCTCTGGTGGAAACGCAACCTAACTCTTGGAGCCCAGGTGAATTTTACTACTTTGCACCTTGGTAGTTACGCCATTTCCGACGCTGCATTAAGCTTGCCCTCCTACTGGGCCCAAACAGTATAATTAGATGTAGCGCCGACACGAACATAAGACTTTTCGACGGTCCCTACGTACATATAGACATGTCAAAAACCGAGGTTTATGACATGTCTTTATGTACGTAGGGACCGTCGATTTGTTACACATGATAGTTAAAAAAACGCAATATAATTTCCAGTCGAATTTAATATATTAGTTAAAACAGGAGTTCAATAGTAAATTTGCAATCATCGAATCAGTACATTCCTCTTAAAATATCAAGAATCACGTAACATTAGGGAACACTATAAAGCACGAACGGTATACACAACCATTCAGGTAAAAGACTAATTAAAAAATAAAATTAAAACTCTTACTATTAATACTGAATAGCCAAAATAATAAAATTTTAAATAAATCCAATAAGTTATTTTTTTTTAAATTATTGTTTTAACCCTTTGACCGCAAAGGACGCAATAAAGCGTAGTGAGCTTTAAACTATACAATGATAGGAATTCTCAAAAAATCATAACTATATAATAAGTCTGAAATTAAGAAAATTGTATACATACTATTTATTGTCTCAACAATAGCTTTCTCTAATTCATTCGAAAGTTAAAAAAACTCTTTTGGGCTAGTCGACAGTAGCAGATATTGAAGAGCACCAATTTATGCTTATAATATTATTTACATTTATTAAAGAAAGTAAAATGAAGATATTTATCAAACTCAGCAAGCTACTTGATTCAGAGCTTCTAGAAGAAAGTTTATTACACAAAAAATGTCTATTATATCAGAACGACATCACATTATTAAAATCGTTTATTTATTGAAATTTAGCTACTTTTGTCCACTAAATAATTAAGACATAAAAATTTACATGTTTTTTTGGAGATACAGTATCTATCAAGTATTATCATGCATCCTATAGACAGTTTTATTCAGGCTTAAACCACTTGTCCTATTTCAATTCAATTGACGGTGACCAAGTGTGAACAAGAATGCTACAAGTGCAAGTCTTCCATTTCTTAAATAGAAAAGATTAAAATCCAAATGTAGAAAGGTTTGTTTCTTATCTGAAGACGTCTCTTATTCCTTGTATTAGTTGTTCGACGAGCGGGTCCGCTTCGTCGTAGCCCGCTGAATGCATGTGGTGAGATGCGCTTGATATGCACTGAGGGAAATGAAAAATAAACTTTTAATAAGAAAATAAATTCAAGGTAAAATAGACATAGCTTCACTGCTATTAAATGGGACTAAAACAACTAGCAATATGTGGGTGTGTATTAACTTACTTGCCCATTATAATATTAGTTAGTAGTTTATCTGGAGTTTATTTCTTTGACGGAATAATATGGGTCATAATGAATACATAAGTCCTGATTCTGGGTACCTACCAACATAATGTTATGAAAAAGTAAATACCTTTCCTGACTTTGAGTTTGAACCGAGAACCGTTCAGCAATCGCGCTAACGACCATACAAACAAACAGTCAATGCAATTGTCTTTTTTATTCATAACTACAAACCTTTTCTAAATACGTGATCCCAGCTTGAGGACAAACATGCTTGACCAGATCGACACTGAACTCGTTCCGACTGTGGTTGTCTATCATCACGGCGCGCAACTCTTGCAGGAAGGTGGGCAGGTTGTCAGGACTGAGGTCGGCGAGAAGCTTCACGCTGATTTGGAAGCCGGTGGGCAGTTCTGCGTCGTCGTCGCCTTCGACGCGGATACAACTGAAAAGAAAGGTAGAATTAGTAATATATTATTCGTTGTATAAGTCTAGGTACCGAGCTGCTTTATCGCAATTTGGGACAACGGTCGGTCGTAAACTTGGTCCTGAGTCGACTTCTTGAAAATCAACTAAATTAAAGTTTAAATTATAGCTTTGTAATCAAAGTCGATATACTAGAGACTTAATTCAAAACAACTATTAAGTGTGCAGCTGGATGAGTGGTGTCGGGAACGAGATGAATGGCGAATGAGAGGCCTATTACTCTAGGCTGATGATAAGATAAGCTCACCGGTACTGCGAGGCCGTCCTGCCCGTGGGCCAGTGCTGGCTGGTGATGAACCCGAGGAAGGGCACGTGCGCCCACTCCAGCGCCCTCTGCAGGCCGCGCTGTGACGTCAGATCCTGTGCCGATGGTGCAGCGGGGAACTGCGGGTGAGAGTGATGCCAGCCGCACACGAGCTGGCCCAAACAGCGGAGGGACTCGGCCGCGCGGGATTGGGACACTGTAAAACAAATGAAGGGTAAACGTCACTGGATATTTTACGATATTTCAGTACATAACTCTATCCTGTCACTAAAACGAGCGCTTTGGCCTTGTCTTGTGCATGTCACTGTCTAAAATCTGATCGAAGCTTATATAAAATAAAGAGATATTCATTAGTCGTGGATAAATGGGTGCCGATTATTTTTTACTATGACAGCATCACATCTATCTAAATTAGGCCCTACATCTTCTGGATTTTTCTAAATATCTTTATGTCCCGAGGCAGTCGAGTCGGGGCTGTTGGTGAGAAATTCCAAAACAAACCTTATAAATAATTGAGTGCTTTCTTACCGGGGTCCATGTCGCAGTGCGTACTACCAGCGGCAGCGGCAGCCGGGCGGTACGCGCTCACGGTGACGGCCAAGCGTCCCGTGTCACTGAGCGAGCCGCCCAGCAGGCCCATCACTTCGCCCCGGGATGTGTGTGCATGACCGTCCATGAGGAGAAGCGTTGATACATGCACTCGGACGTCGAAAGGCGCCTAAAATGAGTTAATTTCTGTTTTAAGGCTTGACTTTGACTTGGCATAGCTATAATATGACATAAACATATAGGAAGTAGGTATAATAAAAAACAATGATAGAGATGAAAGCGAAACCTGAAAGTATAAGAACCAAGAATGAAACACTATCCATTTAAAACAACTACTTTAAGCTTTATACAATCTTTGTCATTTGAGAATGGCCATTGGGCAAAACAAATATTTCATTGAGACCTAACAATATCTCTGTAGTGATTTAAGTGTTGTTATTCAATTATTGTAGTTAACACAAACACCCCTGTGAAAAATCAAAAATTTGTGAGATAAGCCAGTTGTTTATAACTACTGACCGGTTTCTCAGCATTATAAACTCGACAGTGTAACAACTGTATGGGTTGCTTGCGCGGCGCTCGCTCTCTCCTTGGTTCGGCACCCACTGCGAATAGGTCCCCTGATTCCGTATGCATTATAGTGTAGCCACCACCTCCGTCCTATAAAATATAAGACATTTTAAATTAAATTTTATTGACCATTAACAATTTCGGATGCCAGAACAAGTAGTTTAACTTTTTCAAGGAGAAGCAATTGATACTTTTGAAATGATTGTAGTGTGGTGTCCTTTTATATTGAAACCATATAAGATACTAAATTACTGTTTCACAATATATCTTTTACATACGCAATAATAATGTTTGTAAACAATTTGTTTAAGCCTGTGAACATTTTAAAAGCAGAATCATACCAGGTTGATTTTCTTAGGTCTCTTCGGCATAGGCTCAAACCTGCCGAGCGGCACGGCTATAGGGGCTTCATCAATAGCCTTACTTTCCTTCTTAGGCGTAGTTTTAGGTGTGCTACTCTCACTATCACTGTCCACATCAATCTCTATATCACTCTCAGGTTCCGAGTCTTTCTTCTTTTCAATTTTAATCTGTGGAGCAATTTATTGTATTTTTTTTTATTTATTTATTTATTTGGAAAACAAACAACTATACATTTTATATTAAACTAATTATATAAACTGAACAAATATATGAATGTACAGTCAACTACGTTTTCACGTATTACAAAATGATGTACAGTGACACATAATTATTGTGTTGGATTGTTTGTTAAATATTATATAAACTAATATTAAAATTTCTGGCTTATTGCTTATGGTTAATACTAAATTCTATTTATCAACAAAATTATACATTAACTCGTATTAATGATGGTGAATTGTTTAAATTGGGTCATAAAAACGGACATGATCTTTAGTACCTATTTTAATAGATTCAGTGTTGAAATTATGGATTAATATACTGCTGTTTGTTGTCCCTAATAAATTAAAATAAGATTAACTTAGATCCCTGACCATTTTTCCTCTAAATGACTACAGTTTGACTAATGCTGTGGTTCTTGATTTAAAAACTGTGATAGATATTGAATGAAAACATTTCTAACATATTATGTTCTTTTATTTTTGAAGAAGAACAAAGAACTCACCACTTGTTCCCCTTCAGAAACTGGTAAAGCTAATCCAGAGCCCAACAATATTTGCATCTTGGGGCTCTTCACACTGTCCTCTGACAAACTGGAGTCCTTCCGCTGCCTCCCAGGTGGTGACTTCAATAACTCCTTACTTTTATTCCTAGTTGAACCTTTATCAAAGTTCCTAGATTTTTTTCTCCTATGATTACCAATTTTCTTTTCAGTCTTTACTTTCGCCTGATACTTAACTATATTCTTAGACACAATATCAGTCAAGTCTAGATCAGAACCAATAGATTCTGTTGACCCTATTATCAAATCATCTTCATACAATATCTCAGCTGGGTTTATTGCCATCAGTTCACCCTTTTTATCTATCAACAAATCAGGTTTTAATAGACTTTTGGAATTTGTATTTTTCTTTCTGAATGGCTTCTTTGGTACTGTTATTGTGGGTGCCCCTGTGGTAACCATGCTTATAACATTATTTATATTTGTCACATCATCAGTTACTATTTCTTCCTGGACTACTGCTGGCACATCTTCGTGGTCTTCTGGTTTGTCCAGGCCAAACGATGGAGTTTCTAGGTTGACACCAAATTCAGCTTCAATTAATGCTTGTATCTCCGCTTCAGTCTTAGTTTTCAATGTTTGTGATATCTTGCGTACATTTCTTCCATACTTTGACTGTAAACAAAAGTGTTATTTCAATGACTGCCAATTTGCACAATTTTCAGCCTCTGAATAACAAATGCCTTAAAAATTCACAAAGGATGTCAATTCGGAAACTACTTAAAACAGTTATTAATGGTACTAAGGATATTAATAATATTGGTAACAACTGTGTTAACAAGATATTCTGCCTTTGAGACTTCATTAATTCACAGAAAACTGGTTGAAATGCTCACCATTTCCCTAATGAGAACTTCTCTCTCCGCCGGGCTCCAAGCAGTGTGAATGTCACTGGAGTGCTTGTCAGAAGAATTGTTACCATATAGCTTCCTTGGAAAGCCTTCTATAAACCTGTAAAGTAAATATGTTTAATTTATATTATCAGCTAATTTTGAATGAATAGCAAAGATCTCTACCAAAACAATCAAATTATGATAATGATTTACTACCTATCTCCAAGTTTATCAGTGTTTATCAACTAGCAGTTTATTGGGATTACAGATACATTATATTTTGGTATACTTTAACTGAATATAAAAGATGAACGAATGGGGAACTGAAAACTTTTTCCAATAGACATTCCAAAGTTATGATGAATTAGATGAGCAATAAAACTTACCTTTTACTTTGCTTATCATACCAGTTTGTCTCGGTGGAGTCGAGCAGCCACTGAGGATGCACCGTGTCTTCTCTATTGGAGCACGAAGGGCTGAAGACAACAAATACGCATTTTTTTACGCCATTCAATAAATTCACAATAATACAATTAATTCTCACTTAAAATGTGTGGCATGACAAGAATAACGTCCTGCTGTAATGTAGTTATTTATATAGGTAAGGTAAAAACTGGAGAGCTTGTTAAAACATTGTTTTCATTGAGGAATAGGTGTGTTAACAAAACATTGTAAACATAACCGCATATCTGTTGCGTAACCAGTACTAATTTCTTAATCTATAAAGTGTATTCAAGAATTATTTTTTATGTTATATTTACTCACATTCCCTGGCTATTTTGAGCAAAACAAGAATTAAAAGAGAAATCTCCTAAAATGTCAATTTCATCGTCGTCCGCCATTTTTGTTTTGACAGGCTAGTGTAGTGTAGTATATAAGTATAGTATATGTTGACGGGATCAAACTTTTTTTTTCATTTGATAAAGGCCATCCATTTGACAGACTAGGTTTGGATGCAGTGCTGAGGAGCTGTTATGTTCCATTGAATTTTACAACGATTTTTTTAGTATCGTTGTTCGTGCTGATAATTGTAATACATATGTCTATACATAGTTAGAAATAAAAAAAAACTTGAGAGATGTCAAGGGACACCCGGATGGAACGAAGTTCCAAATAAATATCATTTATCATTTAATATCTAAACTACTCATCGGATTACCAACTCATTCATGAAGAGGCTGTTTTTTGTCTTCGGAAAATCATCATATTCCAATAAAATCTTCTAGGATAGAATAAAAGGAGCTGAGCCGCGGGAAAAAATAGTGTCTAATCAATTACTTTTATCAAAATATTTGTATCTTATATTTTGGCGCTTTATTTCGAAATTAAAACCACATTCTTCTTCGAAATTTAAACATAAAAGAAACAAAAGACAATCAAAAAAGTGTCGTTACAACTTTTCGCATGATTTTTTTCCGTCTAGCCTTTCACAACGCGCGATAAGGAACTTCGTTCCAAAAAATCTTCTGGGTAATCTCGCTCCATCGTCGACTTTGTCACTGTCATCTAACTCATCTTTGGTTTTTGTGTTTGATTGTTTGTGAAAAACCACCAGGTTTTTGGCTACTGATTGATTGGTCCATCCCTATTTCCGTCAAAAAAATAATTTGTGGCTGTCAAACACACTGTCAAGAACTCAAGAGTGTCAAGCAAATGTCAACAAATAAACGTAATCAAGCACGTCACTTTGTTGGGCAAATGCAGATGGTAACGTCAACAAGGTCATATTCTTCAAATATCAACAAATTATCGCGACTGCCCGCCGCACAGTGACTGTTCGCCGCCGCGGTTACTTATCTACCGTAGTGTGTGCGGGATCGTCGTTAATGTGCTAGTGACAGAGCCAGGCGCTTGTTGTGCGGTTTGCGGTTTGCTTGACAACATGAATATCATACGAAAACTTACCGCGGTTACAAGCCCGGGCATTTGCAAGAGTTTCTCCGTCTCCGCTACGAATAATGCAACATATTCGTGAGTATTACTACTAATCAATTTGCTTCTTGCCGGCCACTATATAATAAAGGAATTTTGTAATAGTATTTGCCAATCTAATCACGATTGTTGGTTATCAAACTTTGCACTCCCTCCACTTCACTTAACATTTTTATAGGTATTATATGTGATTTTAAATTGAACAATCTTTGACTAACAATAAGTTGTAGGTTGTAGGAAACTAATAGGTATCTAGTTATTTTTGAATGAATTCCTGACTGATAGATAGATAACATAGGTAACAATATACAGAGAAAGTGCCTAAGCTTTGCCTATGACTGACCTTTTTATGTTTACTATAACTCATCTACAACATACTACTATAGTAGGCGCCAGATAATCGTGGAATAACGGTCATTGACCCACCTACAATTATTGACATTTTTAATTTGAAAAACGGAATTAATGACACAAAGCTGTCCCGAATCATCATCTCTCGTGATCCTTAACATTGTCTAATAATGAAAAACGATTCATATTTAATTGTTCAGGTACCTATGAACAGTTATTAGGGAAAGGTCAATATACTTTATTCCACATTTATCCTTATGATAACTTTATCCAAACCACAGTAGGTATATTAAAAGAAGAAATAAAATTATCAGCAGGGCACACCCAGCAGCAGTAACAACAAATATAAAAGGGGAAAAACATAAATTACTTTACTCATAATCCTCTGTTATGTCTCTTAAAATAAGGTTTTAGTCATTTTAAATGCTTCATGCTCTTTGCTAAGATAAGAAGTAGGGTGTAAAACTTCTCAAATTAGCATAAAAATTCTTCCAGCTTTGTGTGAAGCATTACACTACTAACAAATACAACTAGAGCCAACACATTTTTTTTTTTGTAAATCCTGTTTTGTTTTACATGGCCATGGTGTATGTTTTATGCTATTAAGTACTATGGGAATACATTAAAATATGGTAAAACATTTTTCAATCAATGAGGGCTTTTGCAATACTGGCTGTTTGACGTATTTTCTAAACAAAGTTGCCATTTTATTCCTCAGGTTTAAGGTAAAATCTGCCCTAAGGTAAATTACAGGCTATCATTAAAAATCCAATAATTGTTGTAAATTATTTATAATGCTTTACATATCCAACTTTTGAAGTCTCTATCATTTCGTTCCTCATTCAATAAGCAGTAGTTTACAAAATAAAATAAACTTTTGCATAAAAATAAAGCATACAGAAATGTTATAAATATTCTTGATATCAGTTTGTGTTTATATTTAAATGCAAGTCGGTTCTGCTACACTCAACTTACACTAGTTGTTCCTGACGTCACATCGGACCACGCCGCGGTCAACGTCGTCGGACCGCCGCGGCAGCCACTCACTCGCCGACGCCTTTGACGTGCGCACATATCGGTCATCTTATAACCAGCTTATATACCTATCAATACAGTCTTTTCAAGCATCGAAGTAGTTTTACTTTATAGCCAAGACCACCAGCAGCACACCTGGAGCTTGACATTCACCACTAGTTGAATATTAAGTATCTATAGTTGACAAACTATAACAAACAATGTGGGATGATCTTTATAACTTAAAACATTAATTACATAAATACATAATTTTATTGTTTCTTAGAAGTGGGTAATACTTGTCTTGTTCTACTTATATTATTTTGAAGCATTGAGCAACTACCAGGAAAATATGTATAATAAAACAGCTAATTTCTTTCATTGTCTTTGATTGATAGATATAAATAGGCAAGAGTTGTAAGAAAAAAAATTGTTTTTACTTAAAAAAATTGAGTTAGCATGAATTTCATTTTAACTGGGTCTAGAAAAATATGGTATTTGACATCTTCTTTTTATTTTGTGCAAGCCTGTGTCGGTACCTTTTTCATAGTTTTGTAAACAAAGTGTTCCAGAAGTGCATGGTAATATTTAAGGGTAATGTTGGGTAATTGATATACATAAAGGAAAAATTTAAAACAAAAAAAATGTATTTTTAAAGCTTCTTTAGTCGCGTTGCCCCACCCCCATCCCCATTTTTGTGTGTAACTTTTAAATTTTAAGATTATGACTCTCTGTATGTGTTGTGTTAGTGTAATTAAAGCTAAATAAATAAATATCAGCTACCAATAAAAAAAAAACCAATAAAAAACATCACCCTTAAATATGACCACGCACTTCTGGGACACCCTGTATTGTTCTTAGCTTATCTAAGTCCTATCATAAACACTTATTGATGATATTTAAAGAAAACTAAAATAGATACAATGGTATGTATTTTTCTGTCGTCATCACTTATATCAGCTGTCAAGTGCGGGTCATAATCCTCGCCAATAATACACTATTTTACCAGCTACACTAATTTACCAGCTACACTATTTTATCAGCTACACTATTTTACCAGCTACACTATTTTACCAGCTACACTATTTTATCAGCTACACTATTTTACCAGCTACACTATTTTACCAGCTACACTATTTTACCAGCTACACTATTTTACCAGCTACACTATTTTACCAGCTACACTATTTTACCAGCTACACTATTTTACCAGCTACACTATTTTACCAGCTACACTATTTTACCAGCTACACTATTTTACCAGCTACACTATTTTACCAGCTACACTATTTTACCAGCTACACTATTTTACCAGCTACACTATTTTACCAGCTACACTATTTTACCAGCTACACTATTTTACCAGCTACACTATTTTACCAGCTACACTATTTTACCAGCTACACTATTTTACCAGCTACACTATTTTACCAGCTACACTATTTTACCAGCTACACTATTTTACCAGCTACACTATTTTACCAGCTACACTATTTTACCAGCTACACTATTTTACCAGCTACACTATTTTACCAGCTACACTATTTTACCAGCTACACTATTTTACCAGCTACACTATTTTACCAGCTACACTATATTACCAGCTACACTATTTTACCAGCTACACTATTTTATCAGCTACATTATTTTACCAGCTACACTATTTTACCAGCTACACTATTTTACCAGATACACTATTTTATCAGCTACATTATTTTACCAGCTACACTATTTTATCAGCTACACTATTTTATCAGCTACTCTCCATTCAGCTGCTGCGATCTTACTTCTATTATAAATGCGAAGTTTGGATGGATGAACTTTTGTAAATCAATCACGCCAGAACGGCTGAACGGATTTGGTATTTATTTAATTAATTTTCCAGATGTAAATTGCTGGTGGTGGGAGGAGGCACTGGCGGTTGCACGATGGCTGCTAAGTTTGCAAGGAGGCTGCCGAAAGATTCTGTCATAGTCCTGGAGCCAAGCAAGGTAACGAATTCTGAACTATTGCACTTTTTGCTGTAATTTTTGTCGTGAAAACGAATAGGTAGAGGTACAAACAGCCCTGAGTCCACATTATCGACAGTGATCAATGGTATTGATAAACGCCATTATAGGTACCATTATTATTATTGTGCTGTACCAGAAATAAACTGATATTTATTTTAATATGATCGATCAGGTGTCGATATCGTATTTCATGTTAGTTTCATATTTCGTAATCGTATTTCGTATTTTTTATCATTTACATAAACCTATATTAAACATCAGTGCTGCCCTGGCTCTTACACTAAGAGATCCTGAATCACAAGAGCCGGAGCTCTCAACTTATAGGGAGTTTTATATGATAAAACGCAATATGAAAAAAAAAACAATTACGTAGTGCTAAAAAATAAAAGACTAGCGTTATCGGTCGATTTGTTTTACAAGCAATGCAGCTTGAAATCAATGCGATCTTACTTCTATTCCGAAGTGACACTAACGCGATCGGCGTTGGTCAAGACAAGAGCGAAGTAAAATTCGAACAATTATACTCTTCGCTTGAAAAGCGCTAAGGTTTTGGTGTCCCGAATCTCCAATTTATAATTGACTAGGTTAGGTTAGGACGCATATCCTGTTTTTTCCCGTTCCCGTAGGAATATCGGGAATACCTCTCTTAGTGCTCCCCTACACTCACCAAGGAAGGTTCCTTCAAAATGTCAGCTTTCTACTTCCAGCAGGTTCGGCTGTGCGATGTCAGTCACTCTGTCACTCAGTAACTGAAGAATCTATACTTCTATACTAATATTATGAAAGTTTGGATGTTTGGTTGGATGGAGGTATGTATGTTTGTTTGTCGCTCAATCACGTCAGAACGGCTGAACTGATCTTGATAGCGATACATCGGCGATATCGCGAGCTTTCCGATATATCAGCTGAATCGGAATCGGCGATATTAAATTTGCGGATACACCAATACTCGCTTAGCTTCTCATAACTGTGAATTTTAATTATTAAGTTTTATCTTCTGCTCTGTTATCAATTTTTATTTCTAAAAAAAAATATGTATTATTATAAGTATGTGTAATTTTGTCTGTTTCTAAAGCCATTGTTTTTTATAGCTTTCTTTGAATCTTAACTGTCCGTGTCGGTACCGGTAATACTTTTAAAAAAATCGGTATCGTATCGGCTGAAGTGCGTATCGATGCATCCTCAGATTATAGTTTGGAATAACACATTAACACATATCAATACTTTTAATCCCGGGAGTATGTTCCCTTGGGATAAATTTCGACAATCACGCGGGCGGAATCGCGGCCGGCAGCTAGTTTTGTCCATCTTGATGATTGACGGCCGCTAGATCAAAGAAATATCACTTGTACGTTAAATAGAACGCAGCTTTAAAGAAGTTATAAAGATTTGATATACAAAGTTAATCTTATTTTATTTTATTAGGGACAACAAACAGCAGTATATAATACAATAATCTCAACACTTAATCTATTAGGTACTTTTATTTTTTTACTTTGACTGGCCTGTTGGTCGAGTGGTTAGTGACCCTGACTGTTAAACCGGAGGTCGTGGGTTCGATTCCCACCCAGTACAAATCTTTGTGTGATGAGCATGATCATTTGTTCTGTGTCTGAGTGTAATATGTATATGTCTATAATATGTATGTATTTAGAAATATATAAGTATGTTTATCAGTTGTCTGGCTCTGCCTCGTTTGGGACCGTATGACCGTGTGTGAGTTGTCCCATAAAAAAAGAAATAAAAAAAAAGAGAAAAACACCGGCACACAACTTTTTCATGAGAAGAAAGAATAGTTATGCATTATTGCAGCTAGAACGATAAACGACGCCCATAAACCCAACATGAATTTGAAGTATACACGGGTGTGACTATACCTGTCGTACTATTAGGTTCGTTAAATAACGATATTATGTTATTTATAGAGCGTGAATCCCCTCGCTTATCGGCGAGTCACTCATCGTAGCTACGGTAAACAATAGGACAGTAAATTTTCCTCAAATAAATGAATAACGGCTAGAACATGCATTTAGGTAATATTAGTCAGCAATGTCAGCATGCATGTCTTCAGTGTCGTTCTATGAAACATATAGCTTTATTATTTAGAGTAGGTAAATTGTACACATCATAGTAATGCTAATTAATAATTATTATTATTATGAAAAATAATAGTATCCATTCATAGTAAAAGAGACAGGAAAACCACAATATTGCGGTCTGTCTGGAGTCTGGGCATGTATGTAACATTAATTATACGTCTGTTTTCTTAAGAAAAGAAATACATTTCCTTTTAAAAGCAGGTAATTTATGAGATTAAATTATTAGGAGGAAGGAAGTAACATAGGTATGCCTATTCAGTAAGGTAATCATGTAATGTTTCGAAGAATAATATTATGATATGATTGATGATTGTACATGGGGATTTTTTCAAGTGCGCATGGAATTAAAAATTTAAAGTGTAAAATCATAATTAAATGTTACATCACACCATTCATCAAAAACGTTCAAATCATCGTTTTCCCTTAGTTTGCCATGTGTTATTTTACTTACCAGAATTAGATCCTCAGTAGCGACACTTTCGAATGGTGAAATAATACAGGATGTGTTTTTTTTTCAAATTCAAGCGGTTCGTTTATTGGCTAAGAACGCCGACTTTTCAAAAATCGATTGATGCAGTTTAATTTTTATCAAAGTTGGGCTCGAGACTACTTTGAGTGTTTTTCCTCATGGTTTCGGATTTGGCCATCAACACACACTGCAAATTCACCCTGTATTGTTCGTGCCCATTAGAAAAGAATAGAATAGAATACTCTTTATTAAGTACACCATATAAGTTACAGACAAGATAGATAAAGAAAAACATTACATAGGGTGACACAATGGGCAATTTCCCTCGTATATTATATTCTACACGTTCTGACGCCAAGTTGATGATTATAAATTATTGAAGTCTTCAGGGACCAATGGAGACTTCATAAAATAAAAATAAACAAGAGAAAGATTTTGTCCTTACCTTATGAACGGGTCTTAGGCATTGTGTCAACGTAAAAAATAAATAAATTAATAAAATAAACTCTGGAATATGCTACCCCTTGAAATCAAGAAGGCGGACTCTAAATTTTCCTTTAAGCGTAAAATCTGAAAACACTACTTTAAAGCTTGTCATTCTTAGTTGTTCTTCGTCATGATTATTATGAATTCTCTTTATCAGTAAGATTATTATATTATATCATATTTATTAGTTTAGCTTATAAATGTATTTCATTAGTATTAAATATATTATTTGTGTATTATTTCCGAAACTAATTCTATTTCAAATTTTATTTGTAGAGAATGCCTTGATGCTTTAAGTCCGCCCATGTACCACTATTGTACATTAAGTTTAAAAATAAAGATTCGGCCCTCGGCGTTCAAACTCATATATTAATGTTGCTTGAGGCTATACTCCTATCAAGCTTCAAGTAATGACCCATCTAGGAATGGTATTTGGGAAAGCCCTCTCTTAGTAGTAGTTAGAAACGGCGAGGAAAATATTTGAGGAAATAATTTTATGTTCATGAATCATGAGATAATTTCCAACAATAACGCAGACAGTATTTTAAGTCGTAGCAATCGGTCCCATCTTTAATTGAAAGTACTCATGAAAAAAACAATTTTACCTATGGAATATGAAAAAAAAGAAAATCTTTTCATGTGAACATGTTGTTTGACCAATCTTACACCACGAGCAAGTCACATTGTGTGTTTTTATATTGAAATGCGACGCGGCTATAATTTGCGCTTAGCTTTATTCTAGACCCGCTTTTGCCCGCGACTTCGTACGCGAATATTTTCATAAACATCAATATTTTTCTTGAAGTAATTTCAAGAAAAATATTGATGTTTATTTTTGTTGGGCAAAATTAATACTGTTTAGTGACTGTGTAACTCGAAAATATGTTTATTTATTAATTTTAAAAAAATGGTAACATGAGAGTAGTAGACATAATTGTGACTTTTAGGCAAAAATTGTCACGTGGATGATACGTAACGTTTCGGCTCGTTACACGGGGGAGAGGGAAGGTCAAGAATCTTCAAAAGTTGCGTTACGTAATACTTGAACGCTCCCTTATTCAAATTTGTTTTCTTGGTATTTTTTTTTTATTTCGTATAAATTGTTTGCTCAGAATTTTTATTATGTTCAGAATAGTTGTTTAATGCTAAGCCGTTGGTCCTGCGCCTGATCTCTATTCTCTTGTGTCGAATTGCAATTCAGATGGGACAGATCTACTTCCATCACTCTCACAGGCCTGTGAGAGTGATGGAAGAAGATCTGTGTTTGTGCACACATTTGTGCACTATAATATGTCCCGCCCAATGCGTTACTCTGCGTTAGATTGACATCCATGGCCAAAATCGGTCGGGACTATTCGTTCTTTGGTTATTTGATTTTTGAATTGTGATTTTATTTATTTATTTAAACTTAATGTACAATACTGGTACATGGTGGTTTTTTGTCTCCAGGATCATTACTACCAGCCGCTATGGACGTTAGTAGGTGCCGGAGTGGTTACAGTCAACTCTACTCGACGAGCAGAGGCGAGTGTGCTCCCCAAAGGCGCCAAGTGGATCCGGGACTCGGCAGATAAACTCCAGCCTGAAAAGAACAAAGTGACGACGAAGGAAGGACACGAAATAAACTACGAGTACCTCATCATAGCGGTCGGGTTGGAAAATGATTATAAAAAGGTAAGGTTTTCTATCACTTACATCGCATACCATCGTGTTTTAGAAAAAAGTTTGGCATTGTAGTGCTTATGGGATAATTCACAGACCGTGTTCTGACAGAATACCTACTGAACCAAGTTCTGCATACCTTACCTACTTCTCAGTATTCGAATTATTCCACGTTACCCCTCAAATCCGGTTAATAGTGAGTCAAAGTCCACAATTTTACAGTTCATTTTACCCACCAGTTGAATTTTATGGGGCAAATTACACTCACAAACTCTTAAGTGAATCAATTAGTGGCCGTGAAATTGGCTCACATTATAAAGTGGAATAATTTCAGTATTCCAGCATTAACACCACCCTATTGTCTCCAGGTACCAGGTCTATACGAGGCGTTATACGACAAATCGAGCTCTGTGTCGTCGATATACGACTCGAAGTTCTGCGAGAAGACGTTCGAGGACATGAAACAGCACAAGCAGGGGAACGTGATCTTCACGTACCCTGACACAATGATCAAGTGCCCCGGAGCGCCGCAGAAGATTGCTTATCTGGCGGAATCTTATTTTAGTAAGGTATGTTTTGCTTTCAATCTACAGTTAAAAAAATTGCTTACATGAATTTCAAGACCACATAGGTATTTAATGAAGACATATCATAGTCTAGATTTACCTACCATATCTACACTATGATAGCAAAGCAATTTAAAACGGAAAGTAGTGTGTTATGTGATTTTTTTATCATATATGCAGAATGTACATTACCTGTATATTGTCACCTTGCCCAGCCTGCTATGGCGGTGCACGTACATAAACGTAATAGGCCTGGCAGGTTACGACATGCCTGCTTTAATACTTATTGTTGTTAATGTTCTGGCAAAGAAATGTCTAGAAGGTACTTGACCCTACTAGTTCTGCTACTCGATACTAGATGGCGCTAGTAGTAACTTAATGTACCAGACATTATTTCTGGCGCGTAACACTGCCCCCTCCTAAAACATGCTCGTCCCGAGCATTATCGGTCCCATAATAACGCGCCAGTCGATCCACATGGACGATCTTAGGAGCACTTCTTCTTCTTCTTCTAGTATACGGTAGGTCACGTCGTTAATTTTTGTCACAATCCGGTACGGCCCGTCCCATTTAGCTTGAAGCTTAGGAGATTTCCCTTTACTGCGAACTGGATTGTGCAACCACACTAGTGAACCTTCGTCGAACCCTTTATTGTTCATTTTACGGTCATAACGGGTTTTCATCTTTTCAGACATTTGCTGGCCCGATTGTCTGACGTGCTCATAAATGTCATTCATTTTGTTCCGCAAGTCATTCGCATAATCGGTTATACTGCGTGGGGCATCAGGTGGTATTCCGGTGATCAGATCTGCAGGCAGCCGCAATTCTCTTCCAAAGTTTGCGAAGGCTGGTGTCACCGATGTACTTTCGTGAACAGCACTTCGGTATGACAGCAAAAACGGTTGTATATGCTTGTCCCAATCGCGTTGCCGGTTTTCCACGACTTTTGCCAGGTATCTCTCCAATGTCTGATTAAATCGTTCCACCATTCCATCCGATTGTGGGTGGTAAGAAGTTGTTCTCGTTTTATGAGTACCCATAACTCGACAAGTTTCCTGGAATATTTGGGACTCAAAATTCCTTCCTTGATCGCTGTGAATCTCCAAGGGAACTCCAAAACGACAGAAGACTTCATGAACTAGTTTATCTGCAACTGTTGAGGCTTCTTGATTTGGAATGGCGAAGACTTCCGGCCACTTAGTGAAGTAATCCATTACAACCATGAAATACTTGTTACCACTTTCACTTTCCGGAAAAGGTCCCGCAACATCTAGGGCTATCCTTTCCCATGGTGCACCAACATTGTACAATTTCAATGCACCTCTACTGCGAGTCTGAGGTCCTTTTACAGCCGCACAACTGGTACATTTGCGACACCAGTCCTCTACATCGTCACGACAGTGGACCCAGTAAAACCGTTCTCTTATCTTCAGTAGAGTCCGTTTTACTCCCATATGGCCTCCTGAAGAACCATTATGATACAGCTGTAGGACATTCGGTACTTTTGCTTTAGGGACAACCATTTGCAAATGACAGCTGTCCCCCCGAGCATTTTCCCATTTACGGCACAGGACTCCATCCTGAATCACTAAGCTGTCCCATTGGGCCCAATAACTTTTTGTGATCGAACTCATCGCTGAGACGTCACTCCACGTGGGCTTAGGAGCACTGGCCTTCATCCACTCCAGAATCGGCTTGATGTCCGAATCTTCCTGCTGTGCACATTGTAGGCTTTCCTTCCACTCGCTGCTGAGGTCTGTCTTGACCATTCTCACAGGTACGACTTCTTTACCCTCTTGCCTAGTACAATGCTTGCAGTCTTCAGGGCAAGGTCTTCTTGACAATGCGTCGGCGTTGCCATGAGATCTTCCGCTGCGATGTTCAATCACAAAGTCGTATTCCTGCAGTAGTTCAATCCATCTCGCAACTTGTCCTTCTGGATTTTTGAACTGCAATAGCCATTTCAGTGCAGCATGGTCTGTACGTAAATGGAATTTCCGTCCCAGCAGATATTTGCTAAAATGCTGCAATGACTTTACCACAGCAAGCAATTCCCGTCTCGTGACACAGTAGTTCCTTTCTGGTTTCGACAATGACTTGCTGAAGTACGCTATCACAACCTCTTGATCGCCATTCCGTTGAGATAACACACCGCCAAGTCCGATATCACTTGCGTCTGTGTCAACTATAAATTCCTTGTTCGTATCAGGATACCCCAAAATAGGTGTTCTGCACAGACGTTCCTTTAGCTCCTGGAATGCGACGTCGCAACTTTCATCCCAGCAGAAATGTCGCTTCTCCTCGGTTAGTTTGTGGAGGGGCTTGGCTATGTCCGTAAAGTTTTTGACGAATCGCCGATAATAGGAGCACAAACCCAAAAATGCTCTGACCTGCATCTTGTCTTTTGGAATTGGCCAATCTTTGACAGCGGCGATTTTATCTGGATCCGTGCGGATGCCTTCTTCCGACACTACATATCCTAAACCTGACTTGACGTTTGAAAAGTGAACACTTCTTTGGACCCAACTTGAGATTTGCACTCTGGATCTTCATGAGCACGCGTTCCAGGTTTTGAAGATGTTCTTCAAACGTACGGCCTACGATGATGATGTCATCCAAGTAGACCAGACAAGCATCGCCAATTAACCCGGTTAGTACAAGTTCCATCAACCTTTCAAACGTTACCGGAGCATTGCACAATCCAAACGGCATAACTTTAAATTGCCACAGAATGCAGCTTTCTCCTTGTCCTTAGGGTCGATTTCAACTTCCCAGTAACCACTTTTTAGGTCTAGCGTGCTAAACCACTTCACTCCAGTAAGCATGTCCAGCGTGTCATCAATTCTTGGCAAAGGATAGCTGTCCTTCTTCGTGACGTCGTTTAGACGACGATAGTCAACACAAAACCGCATGCTGCCATCCTTCTTTCTTACCAGCACTACTGGTAAACACCATGGACTGGATGAAGTTTCTATAACACCATCCTTCACCATTCCTTCAATCATGGTTTCCACTTCCTTTTCACGTGCTACCGGTAATCTCCTTGGCCGCTGACGGATAGGCAATTCTTCTCCTGTGTTTATTTTGTGTTGAACTAAGCCAGTCTTCCCGATGTCACCATCGTTTGAAGAGAAAACACTGGCGTACTTCAGTAACATCTTCTTTGCCTTGACCAGTTCATTTTGAGACAGAGCGCTGTGACAGTCGTCTAAAAGTGTGGTCACTTTCGTTTGTGCATCCTTGCTAAGGGTCCCAGTCGATAGATATTGGCATCGACGCAACCAATCCACTTCCTCGCAAGTACCAATCAGAGTGCCTTTTTCTATCATCTGTTCCTTATCACTAAGGTTCAGGACACGTACCCCTGAGATGTCGGTGGCTCTGACTAAAGTTCGTGCCACTTTCCATGGAAGGTCAGTGTCTACCTTTTCCACGAGTACACAACGATGATTCTGCCCAGGATTCCGAGGAAGACTAACCGGCACAATCGTTTCCGATCTCGGAGGAAGAACAATCTTCTTTAGGCTGTACACATTTCCTGGTAACGCCCCTTCCATGAAAAGTTCCTCTTGTCCACATTTCATAACTCCTTGATTAACGTCGATCTCACAACAATTCTTCCTCATAAAGTCTAAGCCCAGAATGCAATCATCCATTATATCAGCCACGACAACATTATGTAGGTAGATTCCGTTGCCTAGCTTCAACTCCATCTCGCTCTCTCCTCGGACGGGTATACGCTGACCAGTGGCTGTTACCAAATTAATGCGGTCTCGGTTGTGTACGGAGTCCCCAAGGAACCGACTTACAAGTTGGGAACTGACAACCGTGCGAGAAGCTCCAGTGTCTATCGTCAGCTTACATGGCGTTCCGTTGACCTCGCCCTTAATGATTAGGCTATTCCCGTCATGGGTTTATGAGATCGAAATCCTTGGGGCTCTTCGAACATCACCCAGCACCCGCCCCGCAGTCCTAGCTTCCACTCGTTTCCCTGCTGTTGCTGGGCGGTGCTGTTAGCCCTCTGGAGAACCCTCTGGAGATTGGGTACTTTCCCTTTCTGCAGTCCGCTTAGGGCAACTGGATCGAAGGTGGCCCCCTTTCCCCGCAGCCGTAGCACCTAGGGCTGTATCCTTTTAAACGGTCGCGAACTGTAGCCGCTGCAACCTCCCTGACGCGATGGGAACGATGATCCAGCCGTACAGCTTCCACCTCCAGTGCATGAGCCAAGGCGTCCTTAAGCGTCCCGTGGTGCCCGAGCCTCACAGCAGCTCTAACTTCAAGGTCGCGGATTCCATCAATGAATGCCTGCACCAGGTTCCCTTCGATGAGCGCAGGCACGGACTGGTAAGCTTTTCGAACCAGCTTTTCCACTTCACGGGCCCACTGCTGCAGGTTTTCACTGTTTCGTTGCACGCGATCCTTGAGCTGCGCACGAAACACGTGTTCCAGATGAGCGTCGCCATACCTAGCTTCTAACGCCTCAAGGAGTTGCTCGTACGTCACTTCCTTACCGAGAGCTTCCAGGACAGTTAAGGCCTGGTCGCGCAAGCCTAGGGTGAGAGCAGTCATGGCCTGATTTTTACTCCAACCATTCGCCTTCATAACAGCCTCAAACTGTATTTTGTAGGCTGACCAGGAAGATGTCCCATCGAACGGCGGCACTTTGAATCCACGTAGCGAAGGTGTACTACACCTTCGCAACGTGGATTCAAAGTGCCGCTACGGAAGTTGCAATTCCATCCCCTACTTTAAGGTTGTCCAGCGTTTTCTTCACGTCAGCAATCACGTTGTCAACCCGATTATTCATTTGGTCGATTCGTGTTTCAGCTTCCGTCAGGCGGTTCTCATGCTGGACCACCTTATCTCTTACAACCTTTATTTCTTTGCCGAAAGTGGCGTGTAGATCTTTCATAACGAACATCTGTTCTTCCAACCGATGGGCCAGTTCCTCCTATCGGCGAGCCTGTTCCTCCTGTCGGCGAGCCTGTTCCTCCTGTCGGCGAGCCTGTTCCTCCTGTCGGCGAGCCTGTTCCTCCTGTCGGCGAGCCTGTTCCTCCTTGTCTCGCTGCAGCTGTTCTTCCAGCTGACGGGCCTGTTCCTCTTGCCGGCGGGCTTGCTCCTCTTGTCGGCGGGCCTGCTCATCAGTGCAGCAGTCTGGAGCTGCAGATCCGGAGCTGCTGCGGACGGACCGGCCTCCATGATCGGCAACTGGCCTTCCGACGTCTGCGGCGTTGTACCTACAAAACGCCTCTGATCCGTCTCCTGCTGGCGTTGACTCCGGATACGGATACCCTCCGTGTCGTCCTTTGGTAGAATCGGCATGATTTAAATATCCACTCTTCTGACACCAATTGTTACGAGTAATTATAACACACAACTTCACCACTGATCACTTTATTCGTACTTAAAGTTCGCTTTCGAAGTATTTGCTTGTATCGCTAATCCAATACTGACTCGGTCGCGGACTACGCACTCCTTATATAGGACAGTTAGTTCTAGAAACTTCTATTCTCGAAACATCTGGAATGTACTCGTAACTACCGCTGCCGACTGACCAGATATCGAGAAGTGTAGAATGTTCTGGCAAAGAAATGTCTAGAAGGTACTCGACCCTACTAGTTCTGCTACTCGATACTAGATGGCGCTAGTAGTAACTTAATGTACCCGACATTAATTCTGGCGCGTAACATTATTAAAAAAAAAACGAGTGAGTCTTACAGTAATCGCATAGGATGTGTATCATCTTATGTCTCTTCTTAGTAAAAAGCAATATTAACATTAAAAGTACCAACTGACAACCAACTCGACCACTATGCGCGCTCATTGGTCAAATCGAATAAGGCACGCTAATTGATTTGACCAATGAGCGCGAATATAGAAGGAGTTTCACCTTGCACCTCAGAATAATTTACGGTAAACTTATTCTCCTTATTTCAACCAAAAAAAAAAAAAAATCCGTCACTACAATTTATATTCTCGGTGAACTGAACCTTAAACTATATTTTCTTCTGCGCACAATTATTGTCATCGCTTCTTTGGTACATAACACAAGTCATTAAAAACAAATAACATCTCATTGATGAATGCTGAAGTATACTGTTTGTACTTAGCTCACGTACTAAACACATTCATTATTATTGGATGTTCATTCATCCGGTTGCGATGTTGTTTGAATTTGTCGCGTATGCTATTGCAATGCAGATTATGTCGCTTGATTTTAAGAAAAAAATGTACTAGATCACGTCGATCAAAACTGTCTAGGCCATTGGTGGCCAACTATGGCGCAACAAATTTATTTGGGAACTCTAGTTTAGCTTGCATTTTGCTTAAAGTAACAGTGTGCTCTAAGACATTTAGCTTCTAATCTGTAACAGTTTTTAGGGTTCCGATTCAACCTTACTCGGGTGTCTCTGTCTGTCCGTCTGTCACAGTAATTTTTATCCGAATCTACTGGACCGTTTCTGTTGAAATTTGGTACATATATGAACTTCTGTACCCCAGACACGAACACGTCACGAAAATAAATAAATTTTGGGCATGGCTATTTTCTAGTTTGTTCTCCAAAAGGGTCACTTTTGGGGGATAAATTAGAAAATTAAATAAAATTGTTTTTCAAACTGCACCCTGTGACTTATCTAATGAAAGAGCTTATTGTGACAGTTTTCATTTAATTTGTTTCATAATTTTAAAATATATTTTTTTAAAGTTATTCAAGAAATTAGACGAAAAGTGAACATCCCCCTCCCTTATCTCCGAAACTACTAGACCTAAAATTTTGAAAACAATGCAGAGAATAGTTCTTTACCTATTGATTGCACGAAACCTATAAGAAGTCTGCAGTGTTAAAATAACATATAACAAAAATGAAATTCGTTCGGAACCCTCTGTACGCGAGCCGAGAGAGTTTTTTTGCTTTTAATGATTTTATTTTTTGTCCAATAAATTATTAAGTCAAGATCGATGAAGGCCGTGGCGTACCATCATATCAGCTATCTCTGGTATATGGTGTCAATGGTGTGTTCTGCGTTTAACAGCGCTTTACGCATAACATTGCATGGGCACGTCACCGTTGGTAAATAGTCTAATGGCGTTTGAATTCACTGCTGGAAGCGCTAGTGTAGCGTGAGGTTTTCGAAATGTCAAAGGGGGATGCCAAGCCGCCATAGTGATTTAGCATTGAATGCATTGGGACTTCTATAAACAAAAGGACAAATAAATAAAGTACAATATGTGTAAATGTCAAATCAATGTTTTGCAACAAATCTTTATTTTTTCCCGGATTTTAAATTGGCAACCTAGCAAATGTCTGTTTATTTCGTTGTATCGTTTCAATATTTATTATTTATTAAAAAATGTTACTGACTTGTATCGCGTCGTGAATAGAAGAGTTAATTACGTAAAATTTACATATTTTTTTTTACTAAATTAAATTTCTTGGGCATCGCAAGGCCTAAAATCGGCATTCCCCTTTAATTGTTGGTTAGTTTTTAACGCGAGTTTATTTACTCATTTGTTGTGATCATTGTGAATATTTTACTAAAACAGCCTGACTATGGCAGATTAAGTTACAGTTCTGCCGACCACTGCATTGAACTTTTTTTTTTGTCGGAACAGATATGTAGGTTTATGACGTTTTTTTTTACGATTATGATGAGTCCGTGTAACACTGCGGCACGATCTATGTTGTATTTAATCGGCACATTTACGGCACTATAAATTATGTTCCTTCTAAATTTGTTCACATGCGCGTAATAACAACTGTAATGCTATGCTTAAGGACCTTACTCGCCAGTGGCGCCATCTGGTGAGCACGAAAACGACATAAGCATAGCGACCATACTTTTTACGTACCTTAAGGAGTGGAATTCGTTACCGAGTCTATGTCTCTCGACATCATAAAGAACTACAATCTGGTAGTCACAACCGTATAGTTATAAGAACTTCTTGGCATCTTCTTCAGTTATGATCAAACATAACCATAGTTTTTTTTCCCCAAAAAGAATGTATGCGCCAAATGCTGATCTTATAACCTTGAGCAGCCTTTGAACATTTTATCAATCAACAAAATGATGCAATCCTCAATAATCTAACAATAGAACGGCGTGCATGATTTGCAAGAGTCATGCATGTGACACAAGAGATTTTTCCTCCAGTCAATGGAAACAAGCTATTTAGAAATAATTCTATAAATGAATGGGGGACTCCGGACTCGTTATACCATAATTGTGTATTGTTTCACAAGAGGAAAATGTTATTATACTCCGTCTATGGTAGGCACCAGATAAACTTGCAATAAAGTACATTGACCTTTCCCCTAATATCCCTTCGTAGATACCATACAAATTATGAACAGTTTTTCATTACTAGAGAAAAGATCGTAAAGGATCACCATATAAGTCAATTCAGGACAGCTTTATATCTTTATTTCTGTTTTTAACCCCCGACGCAAAAATTACGGGGTGTTATTGATATTAAAAAGTCAATAAATGTTGTGGGTCAATGACCGTTATTGCATATTTATCTGGCGCCTACCATAATAGTGTAGTTTAAATGATATCTCTCTCTCTCTCTCTAGATCTCTTTTGGTCAGTTTAAACCTAGATGAGGCCGGTGTTTCCTATCGATTTGTCCTATTTATGTGAAATAAGCAGTTACTTTTTCTAAACACTTATTTTTAAGGCAGGCTTAGAAAACGCTGTCACTGATTAATAAAGACTATGCATTTAATACTAACATACCTGTATTATGTAAGGATGATAAAAATGAGCTTAGGTATACCTAGACAAACAAAAAACCGGCAAGTCAGTCTGAGTTCAGTAGTAGGTAACGTAAAACATGACATCATGTCTGTTTGTAGAGTGCGAGCTATTAACAAGGCGCAAATTCACACACTGGTGACCTAGTAGGATATTCTACTAGATAGAAAAAATATAATTCTATTTAGTCCGTCCGTTAGATTTTCAAAAAATATTGGACACGTATTTTTAACCAATTCAAATCGCTAAAAACTGATAAAGATAAATCGCATCAAGAAAGGGGGCTGGTGACGTCGCTAGTAAAAATTGTACTATCGTAGTGACGTCACGCGAGTTTTCAACGCACTATATCTTCGTAAATTTTTTGTTAAAAAGAAAAAATACGTGTCCGATATTTTTTGGAAATCTATCTGACGGACTAATTAGATTTTTTCAGTAGGCACTGCGATTCCTATCGATACTTTTGCCTCCGATTCTCTTAAAATTATCTAGCCAACACCACACTTAAATATGACCACGCACTGGTTCATCCTGTACATTCATAGAAATATGAGATTTATAGTGACATGTTCAAGTTCCAAATATTATCTATTGTCGTAGATGCGATAACTACGGACAATGCACGTAAAGTGACGTCAGTATTTTATTAGGTAATCCTCCTGTGTATGCAGTGTAAGTGAGATATTTACTGCTACAATGCATCTATATTACTGCTATAATGTCGCCTCTTTGAATTGATCGATATATTTTTTCCAAAAACGTCAAAAGAAAATGTATTGTCTGGCTTATCACGTTATTGAAGCAAAACCGCCGCGACCGATTTTATTTTTTCAAAAAACGTCCAAAAACACAAATGAATTGTTGGACATATCACGTTATTGAATCAAAGAAGCGATGTGGCCTCCTCATCAGCTCATTGTTAAAATTATGTCCCATGTGTGTTTTTCTCCAGTATATTGTTCTAAAATTAAGTATTAGGTTAGTTTACTGTTCTTAACCTTTTTCACGTGGAACTTTAACTACTTTATTATCTTGTTTAGCCTTTTGATTTAGGGTGAGTCATTCCAAGTTTAGAATTTGTCTTGAAACACTCTTAGATAAGAGGAGGGATGAAATGCACGTAACTAAAAGAGTTATGAATATAAAAGTGGATGGATGGACAGGGAGAGGGAGGCCAAAGAAAAGATGGATGGATTGTGTTAGGAGTGATATGAAAGAAAAGGGAGTTAGTGATAGCGTGATGGTTGACAGGACAGAATGGAAGAAAAAAACGTGTTGCGCCGACCCCAAGTAACATGGGATAAGGGCAGGAAGATAATGATGACACTTAGATAAGCCAATGCAAGTTCGGTAGTAGTAATTCCTAGTGTGGGGCAAGGTTTTTTTTAAAATAAATAACACAGAGTAGGAGCCACTTATCAAAGGTTAAATTAAGTCTTATCTTAGTTTAATGTTCTTAAATTAATATTAACTAGTTTTTGCCCCCGGCTTCGTTCCCTTCGAAACTTCAATCGTAGCCTATAACCGTCTCTAGGGTCACAATGTACCAGAATTTCACTAGACTTGGTTCATCGGTTTAGGCGTGAAAACGTAACAAATAAACAAACCCACTTTCGCATTTACAGTTAGGATTGCATAACTGATTCTAAAATCCGAGTTTTAGAAATAAGAAATCATGCTAACCAGTGCCTTTCTTGGTAGGTAGGTCTACATTAAATAATACGATCCTATGTTTTTGCGTCCTCGTTTCCTTCATGGGTTTCCTACTATGAAGTCTTTAAACGATCATGATTCCGCTCTAAGAGAGACGGAGCTATACATAGCGAATAGCACTGTCCCTTTTACATCATTGGAATTGGATGGCATTAGCACGTCATAGTGGGGCACCTGATCTCTGATTTGATACGAAAATGAAATCGTCTTTGATACTTTAAACTTAATTATATTAAATCACAAGTGTTTTATTCATATTCCGAACGACGAACGGCTCTCCTTTAAACTAAACATCTTCCAAGCCAATACAAATGGATCATTAAACACTAGTAAAAAATCTTCATCTTTCCCCAGACGAACGTCCGTTCAAAAACGAACATGATCTACAATACATGCCTGCCCGTAATCTTCGGGGTGCCGAAGTATGCCGAAGCGTTGCTGAAGGTCGTGAAACGGAAGAAAATCAACGTCAACTACAATACGGTACTGAAAGAAGTCAGACCCGACAAGAGAGAAGCAGTCTTCTTTGTTAAAGGTGATGAGATTAAAAAGGTAAAGATTATGTTGTTTTTTTTTTGCTTAGAAGTAATACGAAGATTTGACATGGCATGACATCTTTGTTACATTTGATAACTTGGTCAAGAGAAGTCCTATTCTTATTATTTATTGTACACAAAACATACAGACACAATTATAAAAGGACAGCTTATATTGTTACCGGAAAATTGTTAACTCCGTAATATTGTAATAAATCTTTATTAGATTATAACTTCTCGACATATGTAATGAAAAAATCGTTTTGAATACAATCAATCCCATCTAAATTCAATAGTTTCTAATATATCCGTGTCTTATTAAGAAAAAATTCTTAGTTTACAATTTCACGCGATATTTTACAATCTTACGGGGCGTTTGCGATTTTCCGGTGCGTTTGCAATTTTCCGGTGCTGTTCGTTAGTCTCGCAAAACTCTAAAATGGCTGGACCGATTTGAAAAATTCGTTTTTTGTTTTGTTTGTCAGAAAACAGGGTAGTATTTAAAAACAAAAAACAATATGAAGGTAGTATTTATTTATTTTAGTTTTATGTATTAAGGGATACATAATAAAAAACTACAACATTTATAGCACACAAGGTTAAGGTTAGTTTTTAATAAATAGGTTCCAACCATTTTGAGTAGGTACCTATTTATCCAGATAAATTCCCAACACTACCTGCCTATCTTATTTGTAAGTCTACCATACAATTGCTATTTCGAATTTAGTTAGATTGACAAATAATGTAACATACCTACCTTTTTTTTTTTAAGGATGGGAAATCATCAAATGACTTCTTCCGCTCTGGGTGGAGCGGAAGGGCGTATCAGACTTTTACTGACTAAAACCCATCCGTGTTCTCCTTTGCGTTCCAGATTGTTAGGTTTTACAGTGAATACTAATTATAACGAACGCTGCCGCCATGGTCACTTGACGTGTGCGATGCCAATTTTCAATCTATGCCCGTCATTGAGAGATCATATTACATTGCTCCGAGCCAGAATGTTATGCTGTTATCGTTTTATATTTATTAACTACACGAAAAAGAAAGAAAGATCGTTGAAACCCTTATGAACCGCTTAAATTAAGCGTATCAAAAGGGTTACCCATATCGTATGGGTTTTTGATCAACTGCTTAGAAAAACCCTATCGAAAAACCTTTCAATGGTTAATCAAAATGGTCAGTATGGTCGCGGCTTGAATTAAGCCCTTCAAAAGTGTTGCCCATATCGTATGGGTTTCTGATTAACCGCTTAGAAAAACCCTATCGAAAACCCTTTCAATGGGTAACCTGAATGGTCCCCGATCTAACTAAATAAGTGAATAACAAAGTAAACATTTGATTTTTAGCGGCATGAAACACTAAATATAACCTACTGGGAATTCGGACATTCCACATGCATGAGCTAGTGAAAAATAAATTATTTTTCCTATTCTTTAACCACAATTTAATAACAAGTACTTAATAGAATTGTAATGGGTATTATTATTTAAAAATAATAATGAGGATAAACAGACACAGCAAAGGATGGATTAATTCAACGCCAGACATATTTATTTATATACTTAATTAAATATTATTTATTAATCATATTTTTGTAGTTACTGTAATGTTGTCATTAAATTAAATAAATAAATAACTATAAATTATTTTTATCTGAAGAATAATTTTGATTTCTTAACAGTGTTCTCATACAAAACATGTCAGACTATTATTTTGTCCCATGGACAAAAATTACCAAAATAAAGAAAATAAAAAGAAAGAAAGAATAATATTTATTTAGGACTTACATGAAACACGCAAAGTAATTAGAAAAAAAAAAAGAAAATCATACTCACAAAAATAAACTTGTATGATATAAACTTTACACCCCTACTGGCAGAAGACTGACATGAGTAGAAAAGGGAGAGGGAGGCTGAGAAGCCTTTGATCATCAGGCTTCATGAGATTAAATTCGATTTAAACTATAATTTTTATTTCGTTATCAAAGTGTAACAAAAACTTGAAATTTTAACAGGAGGTAACGATGGACTACTCAATGCTACACGTGGCGCCCCCTATGTACACGCCGGCGTTCCTGCGAAACAGCTCGGTGCTCGTCGACAAGTGCGGTTTCTTAGAGGTGGACATGTACACGCTGCAGAATAAGGAATACCCTAACGTATACGGTATTGGGGATTGCACTAATACGCCGAACAGTAAAACGGCTGCTGCTATTGGTGAGTAATCTAATGACATTGAATATTAAGCTTTATTGTCTATCCAATAAAGTGCTAAGTTAAGTTATAAAACAATATTTTAATCGCGCAATCTTGCTGAAGTCTACGGCTCACGTTGGGTGGCTCGCTGTCCGATCACCACCAGGCCCGGGTCGATACTCGATGGCGCGTTGTGCTCCACGCGCGCCTCAAAGAGGACATCTCATAGGAGATGGGGCCCGCTAAGGGCAAAATCATTCCCAGCCTGTTCGGTCCACCTGCCAGGGTTTCGGAATTTGTTCAAAAGAGTCACCGCGGCCTGGAACGCAAAGGACTTTAGAAGGAACACGGATGGGTTTTAGTCAGTAAGAGTCTGACACGCCTTTCCGCTCCACCCAGAGCGTGTCCAATCAAATGACTTCCATTTGATGATTTCCCAATCTTCAAAAAAAAAAAAAAGCTTGCTGAAGTCTTCGCCACTGTTCGTACAACTTTTTGACAAATAACGTTAGCCCCTTCTCTTTTGTTCCAATTTTCTCTATGTGCTTAAAACTATTTAGTAGTATTATGTATTTGGCACACACTGAGGTCTTGCTGTTCATACTAATCAAGAGAAGAAAGCAGCCGGTCGATTCTTTAAACATGTCGAAGTGAAGGCTTGGATGAAGTGATCACGAGGTGAGCTGTCAATCCATATAATCATGATGGAATGACAGCTCACTCCGTGATCACGTGACATCTTGATTGTATGGATGGCAGCTCACCTCGTAATCACTTCACGTAAGCCTTCACTTCGACATGTTCACAGAATCGATCGCCAGATTATTCATTAACATGAGTACATACTCTTGGACTCACTCTCAACTTGACCCTTACCGGAAGGACTGGCCCGCAGTTTCCAAGGATAGACGTGTGTGGAAAAGGGAGAGGGAGCCTCTTGCCCCGCAGTGGGATATAACGGGCTATAGATTAGATGAGTACACATGTAATGGAACTTTAAATGAGACCCCGACCCTCACGCAAGAAATAATGATGGCTTTCTAAGTTTGTGTGTCTGTCTGTGGCTACGTAGCTTCCAAACAGATGGATCGCTTCCATTACATTTTTTTTCATATAAGCCTAGTTTCTAAGCTATTTTCCCAAACATCAACGTAATATTATTAACAATGTTATCTCCTCCTTAGCGCAACAATGCTACGTGCTAGAACAGAATCTCCTCAGCACGATGCAGAAGGACGAGCCCAAGATGAACTACAACGGCTACGGCGCCTGCCCGCTGTTGACGTCTTACAGCACCTGCATCCTCGCCGAGTTCACCTACGGGGGCATCCCTAGAGAGACCATGCCTTTTAACCAGGTAACATTCAACTTATCAACAATATTCCGCTGCTGACGTCTTACAGCACCTGCATCCTCGCCGAGTTCACCTACGGGGGCATCCCTAGAGAGACCATGCCTTTTAACCAGGTAACATTCAACTTATCAACAATATTCCGCTGCTGACGTCTTACAACACCTGCATCCTCGCCGAGTTCATCTGCGGGGGCATCCCTAGAAAGACCATGCCTTTTAACCGGGTAACATTCAACTTATCGACAATATTCCGCTGCTGACGTCTTTCAGGACCTGCTTTCTCGCCCAGTTCACCTACGGGGGCATCTCTAGAGAGACCATGCCTTTTAACCAGGTAACATTCAACTTATCAACAATATTCCGCTGCTGACGTCTTACAACACCTGCATCCTCGCCGAGTTCACCTACGGGGGCATCCCTAGAGAGACCATGCCTTTTAACCAGGTAATATTCAACTTATCGACAATATTCCGCTGCTGACGTCTTACAGGACCTGCATCCTCGCCCAGTTCACTTACGGGGGCATCTCTAGAGAGACCATGCCTTTTAACCAGGTAACATTCAACTTATCAACAATATTCCGCTGCTGACGTCTTACAACACCTGCATCCTCGCCGAGTTCATCTGCGGGGGCATCCCTAGAGAGACCATGCCTTTTAACCAGGTAACATTCAACTTATCGACAATATTCCACTGCTGACATCTTAAAGCACATGCATCCTCGCCCAGTTCATCTGCGGGGCATCCCTAGAGACCATGCCTTTTAATCAGGTATGTTTTACTAAAAATATCATGTTATCTGCTAGGCCACCGGACGCTGTGTCTAGAAGTGGTCACCAAAGGACATCTGCTAGGTTAATTTCCATCTCAGAGTCGTCAGATTATCTAATGTGCCTGTTATGCCACCAGCCTTTGATACCATTTAAACTAACTAAGTAAAGTCGGGCTCTATTTCTGCTAAAGTTTTGGTGAGAGGAGCCCCCCTGACCCTTCTATACTACCTGAGTCCTACCTACGAACAAAAGGTGAAGGTGAGGTGGGTGGTGGTGATGGTGAGGTGAAGGGCTAATGTTTCGCTATAACAGAGTTGGTTTATAATTATAATCATGAGTACATTCGCCCTAACATGTATTTCAATGGAAATATAGTATATCGTTTCAATCACATATTTACACCCTGTATTTCCACAGAACTTATTCCCGATGATAACGAAACCCAATTATTTACAGGCAAACGAGAGCAGAATAGCATTCTACATGAAGAAAGATTTGTTCCCCTTCATATACTGGCACTTTATGCTGAAAGGATACTACCATGGTCCGGAGAAAATTAGGAAATTGTTGAACCCCTTCAGAGACTGAACGATACTGGAGTATTGAGAACGATATCTATGGACCTGTGACGCGCGGCGACGGACATGTTTGTGTGTGGCTTGAAGCCAGTTGCGAGAATGAATTGGCGATTGGAACAATGATCTATAAACTATAAAATCTATAAAAGAAGGTAAATCATACCATTCATACCTAACCCTGCGCGCGTAGTCTGCGCGATTAGTACCCAAAGTGCTTGCGGTGTTTTTAATAGCTCCGTTGTTGGTAATACGTCATTGGATTGGAATAATATAAATTCCATGAGAATTAGACATATAAACTGGAGGACGTTTGAAATATTAAGACATGGCCAGAGTATTTTTGTTTCATATATTTTTTGTAGTATTTTTTTTTTCAGTTTTATTTTTAGCGTTTTGAAATTGTTTATTTTTATTAATTTTCTGTTAAAGTACTACGAAGGCATGGACAGGATATGTTTGCAGAGTGTTCCAATTTTAAATATCTAGAAATGTCACATCACATCATACAATTCGCGAGAAAAACGAAAACTCTCTAGTCTCTGGTTTAAAAAAGTGAAATACGCTGCGAAATACATAGATATCGTTATAAAATATATTCCGTTAGTTAGTAATAACCCTGTAATTGTTAAATGATTTAAGATATACAGATATTATGTAAATAAGAGCGATTTAAATAGTAACATAGAAACTGTCGACAGTGAAAACTTAGTCAACTCGAAATTTGATAAGTTAATTGATTGTAGTTTTGTGAAAGTAATAAAATCTTATAGTACGACATACATGACACAGCATAAATATTCCATCGACAAATACGTCAATCACGATCTTCTGTTAACTAGTACGACTTGATGTTAAAAATAAGCGTTTTCTAGTATTTATTTTGGTCGTTTGATAAAATACATAGATGGACCCTTTGGTCTGTGTCGTACTACTTCTCGCGATTATGATTTGCTAAGTTATCCTAAATATCAAAAAAGTACGTTTTGTAAAAAAAAAGAGATTGTTTGTTTAACCTTTTCAACGCCAGAGCATAAACGCATTGGCCATGACACAAATTCTCCGTACTTTTTGTCACATATTTGTGACGTTTAGCGTACAGGGCACGCGCTTACTTGTCATGTTTACGCGACATTGGCGTTGAAAAGGTTAACACTAACGAAATACATATTATTTATGTGGCTTTTATTGTTCACTTCTGCAAAAACACAGTGAAAACTTTAAAAAGAAAACAAATCGTTTTGAACTGTAACTGTGTTGCAATAGAAACGAACTTGCCATAACACCTGTTGCCACTGTAACATATCAGTAAACATACTTACTTGTCTAAATAATCCCTGCTTTTCTATTTATTTTGTAAGCACATAGTGACAACCAAGTGTCCATTACGACTCGTTTATTATGTAATAAATGTTTATATTTATTAATGAACCTTTGTATACATTCGTTATATAAAATATTATACACGTTTTGACTATAGATGGTGTATTATTTTAATTTTATTAACCTCGTATTCATTATCCTCTCTTTTCGACAATTAAAAAGCCAAAACACTCTTTGACTTTCAAAATGAATGTTGAAGTAAACATACGCTGCCATTTCCCGAAGAGATTAAAAATAGTGATAGACATAATTTTAATATTAGAAATTAAGGTAAATTAGATCAAACATTTTATAGATTAGGGGTACTCTCACGGGGTACTGTGTTAAATGCTAGGTACAACAAAATACCTGGTGACATAATATAACTAAATGAAAGAAAATTTAAAAGTTATCTAAAAGCACACTTTGTAAACAAGCATATTACAAATTAGACGATTACATTCAGGATAAGAATGCTTGGATGCATGCTGGTCCTGCTCCATAGGACAATCAAGAGTGTTGAGTAAATCAAACTGGTTGGCATAATGTATTTTACTATATAGATGTACTTTTGTAACCGGACTTGGACTCCGGGCTCAAACTTACTACATGTACAGACTAAAGGTCATAGCACACCTCAACTCGGAAAGGGATTATCACCGTATTGCCCCGAGACGAGGCGATTACTTTACGATTCCGAACCTGCAAGTGGGTACGGCTCGTCCACGGTCACCGCGTATCCAGCTACGAGCTCCCGGATCCGTCCACGCGCACACTGCGAGCCGCCTTTGAGTTCGCAGTGAAACGGCCACTCAGCGGGTCACTGCAAGCTTAGTGCGCTCCACGCGCGAGCGACTCGCAGCAGGCTCGTGCCTACGTACTCACTTGATACCGTATCAGATACGTTACATTATGCTACACGGCTAGGTGAGTACCCACCTATACAAAGAATACTGCACAGCTCGTGTTGATACGGTGACGATCCCGACAATGTAATGTGTATAAAGGTCATACTTTATACACATTACACTGTCGTTTTTTTGACCAAGCTTTGCGACCAACTAGTAATCGTTGACAACATTATATTTGCAATGTTGAACAATAATAAAGACCCCATATTGAGTTCAGCTTCCTGTTTCAACGGATGAAGCTGAATATTAATACACTAGTAATATGTATTAAATATACCAACAGAAAATCTAGTAGGCCTCTTAGTCAAAATCTTCAAGTGTAAATAACGAAATGGTTTTTATTCACAAAATCATAAAATTAAATGTAACATGAGCGTGGTCTGCAAAAGGCTCGCCCCTTATTGTAAACATGCGGTCCGGAGGATCTGTGCTGCAAAAAAAACGTACAAGTAGGTATCAGGAAACGACAAAGCAGTGTTGAAGAGAAAATATTTATTAAATATTACTAATATACTAGCTTTTGCCCGTTCCTGTATAGCCCTAATGAATGTGGCTATCATATTAGATATATTACAAAAAGAATATTCCATATCCGACTGGTAGTTCCAGAGATTAGCGCATTCAAACAAAACTCTTCAAAGAAACTCTTCAGCTTTATTATGAGTAGGTATAGATAATATAGATCTAGCTTGAACTGTACCAATGCAGAACATGGACAAAGGTCTCCCTCCATTTCTTCCATTGTTTCCGGTTCTTCGTGCCACTTCTTGCCAATTCCAATTCCTACGGAAGACATCCAATTTTTCCCGCCATCCTCTTTGTAGTCTGCCGCGGCCCCCTCTTGCGATTCAAGGCACCAATGTTGTGTTTTACGGGCCCACCGCTTGATGAGCATGCGGCAGACGTGTTGAGTGCCAGTCCCATTTAAGCTGGGCAGTCTTCTTAACCACTTCAACGGTCTAACCTTTGAAACGCAGTATGGTGTTTCCATCGCGATCCGTTAATTTAACGCCAAGTTAACTTGCGCTCGATGTC
The DNA here is from genome assembly GCA_002192655.3 of Mamestra configurata. Lineage (NCBI taxonomy): Eukaryota > Metazoa > Arthropoda > Insecta > Lepidoptera > Noctuidae > Mamestra > Mamestra configurata. The sequence goes on along the minus strand of NDFZ01005353.1, from coordinate 547,425 downwards.
GCGAAAATATTGATAGTAGGGATCACAAAACTATGATTTACTATAAAGATGTTAATCTTTCATCAAGAGCAAGATTGATAAATCGTTCCAACTTTGGCATTGTGTTGAGTTAGTGTTTCATACTAATATGAAGCAGGTTCCTAAGCTTGTTCATATTCGCTTATTAAATAAAATAATATTATCTGCTAGGACAAAATATTCATATTCGTGTGAAACGCTAACTTAGCAAGGCGGAAGAACGAGCTAAGACATGTTCTAAAAAATACGATTTAAATACTTCATCGGAGAATGGCTCTACATGGGCATTTAAGCTTTTAAAACCATTACCAGTAATAGACTTCTATGAACCAGATGTCAGCTCTTGGTGGTTGGTGGCGGCGCTGGTGGATGCAGCATCGCGTGGCGCTTCGCCCGCCGGATGAAGGAGAACTGCATCATCCTGCTCGAGCCCTCGACAGTAAGTAATTACTAAAATATTCCTGCAGCCTGAATATGAAAGTCGAACAAAGAAACTATAAATGCGAAAGATGATAGGAATGGGATGACCTCTGGGATAACAGCTTTAAGATGTATGGAAGAAGAAAGCATGCTATACTCTGGAGGCAGGAGAACCATTAACATTTTTAACGCCATTGTCACGTATAAATGACAAGCAAGCGTGTGCCCTGTACGTCAAAAGTTACAAATATGTGACAAAAAGTATGACGAATTTGTGGCTTGGCGTCGGGGGCACGCCGATGCGTTTATGCTCTGGCGTTCAAAAGGTTAAGGTTCCTATGTGCCTGCCCCGCTGCAAGGCATGGGTTTTAGTACCTATCTTACCCTGTTATTTTAAGTCACTTTTAATATTCCTATTCCCCAGATCCACTTCTACCAACCTGCGTTCACGTTAGTAGCAGCGGGCGTAAGAACGCTAGACAAATCATACAAGCCTATTCCCAAGCTCCTGCCTCGGAGCGTCACGTGGCTTCACGACAAGGCTGAAGACTTCGACCCCTGTCAGAACCTGGTCTACACCTGGAACGGCGATAAAATATACTATGAGTTCATGGTCATCGCTGTTGGTATCAAGAATGATTACGATAAGGTAACATTCGGTACGCGTAGCTTTAGGCCTTGTTTTGATGGGACAAGCCCGCCACACTTATTCCAACCATTGTAACTCCTGAGAGCTAGAATTAATAGAGGAGACCAGCAGAAAAGCGCCAAGTCAATCATCTCGAGGAGTCCCGGAGAAACTATGTAACCGTTTTGCATTCCGCAAAGAAAATAATCAACAGCGGAGGAGTAAGAAAATAATAATATCCACCACCCTCCCTATCAATCAGGAGACAGAACAGAGCAACACAGGTGTCTAGGTACCTTTTAAGTACCTAAGTACACGAAAAGCGAAGTAGCTCCATTTGACGGTAAAGTAATGTTATAGTTGCAACCTGGGGGGCCTACCTCGCTCTTTACCGTGTTTATTCAAAACATTTGCTGTGTGCGTTAAATTGATACGAACTGCGAAAGTTCAGAGTGGTTTTCAGCCTTATAGCTAACTAGCTGTTGCCCGCGACTTCGTTCGCGTGTATGTTAGAAACTAAAAAGCTGTCACTGAAATAAGATAAACTAACCTTCAATATCCTGTATTATCTAAGAATTAGGAACTTGTTATGAATAGTGTTACCTATGCAAGACACTGGCTGAATCACCTCTTCCGTTTAAAATGCAGAAATTAAAAATGTTTCTGTACTCTCATTACCCCGACAAAAATATAGCAGGTAAGATTAACGGAAAAACTTCGTATGTACGTCACGGTCAATTTTTCAACTGTGAACATAAGTGTGTAATCGTAAAAAATGATTTTTTGTATGATAAAATAACTAATTCCCAATTTTCAGACTTTTTTCTGTGCTTGTAATGTAAGATGTACCTATCTTCTTGCCAAATTTCATGCCTCTTGATCAACGGAAAGTATGCTATATGTTTTGATTCCCGCGAGCGCCAAAACATGCGCCATAAACGGAGCATAAACGGCTTTATCTTTAGATTGCGTTGATTTAGAAGTTTGATTTTTCTTTTTCACTGCTCCGAGGGATAGCAGACTTCAGTATTTGTTAATTTCAGCTTGATTTCTCCACGCGTTCCTGAGAAAAAGGGTCTTGATAGACGGACAGACAGACAAAAAAGTGATCATATAAGGGTTCCGTTTTTGCCGCTACTCTTAAAATGCCTAAGTGAAGGAACTACTAAGTTTATCACAACCAAATCGAACGAACCAGCAACGCAAATCGAAACGATTTTATGGCACCGAAAACTTAGAAAATAGAAAGACACCCGATCACTGAGTTATCTCAACTCTTTCTGTCCTAGAAGTCGCGGCGCCCCTATATCAAGGTTCCACCTTTTGCCTGACCCCTGGTACGGCATAAAGATGGACCTCTCTTTGTGTAACTTAACCTTATATACATCCAGACGAAGATTAACATTGGCCAACATGAGCGAATGTCATATTAACGCGGAAAATCTGAACATCGTGATTCAAAATATGTGATAATTCCAATTGGGTTTTAGTCAGTAAGAGTCTGACACGCCCTTCCGCACCACCCAGAGCGGAAGAAGTCATTTGACGACAACCTCCCAAAAAAAAAGCACTGGGAAGTAATCGGTAGCAAGACAGCTACGTATCCTTGTGGTATAGGGTCGCGGTAGTTGCCCTCTTTTACATTGCCATTTCAGTTGGCGGGCAACGTATCTACAGTTTCTAATGTATCTACATTTTATAGAGTAACTCACAATTATGTTCGTAAATTTTCTGTTTAGTTTCAAACCTTTTCAATTCCCAGTGAGCCTATGATACGTCATGACCAGTCTATGGCCAGACATTATCCATTACGGGGGTATACTTCTCTTCTGGTTGCTCATCTCATGGCCAAATTTATGTAGCTCTATCGCGTGTTTATAACCCCAACAACTTTATTGTTTGTCATTGTGTCAGGGTGACACCACCGCTAACATCATGTTAAGAGAAGCGTTATCATTTAAACGTTTCTCATCAAGAAAAAATGTGAAAAAATCCTTTATTTTAAAATCTTAAAATGACCATTACTTTTTTTCCTGGCAACCAATTTTAATCAAACAACGACTAAATGTTGCTCAGACCTAACCCGCATGCAACTGTGAAAACCCCAAGTAAATCTGTGCAGTATCTTCGGAGATTACCTTTAACAGACAGACAGAACGACAAAAAAATCCAATTTTTTTTTTTTGTGTTGTAGGTATGTTCCTTTTTTATCGCCCTTAATCCATTTTTTGTATTTTTCTTTAATGTACAGACACAACCGTTCCTACTGATTTATTATATATGTATAGATGAGGCATAATAGCTAATATTTGTCAACTGTGTACTTATCTCAGAAGGCATTTTTCCGACATTTTCACTTATTGCTTTATTTTTAATCATCATCATCAAAGCCGACTACACCTATCACTCATCTTTTCTACCAAATTTAAATATTCCTTGAATTTTCAGATCACAGGTCTTCAAAAAGCTCTAGACGACCCTTACAGCACCGTCTCCACTATCTACTCCCCGTTCTACTGCACCAAGACCTGGCAGAACATACAGGACTTCTCTGGAGGACACGCGCTGTTTACGTTCCCGGTGCTCGGCGGCAAGTGCTCCGGTGCCGCTATGAAGATCATGTTCCTGGCGCAGGATCACTGGAGGAAGGTTATCTTATGTTACTTACGAAAGTTTGGATGGATGGGACAGATGTTCGTTACTCAATGACGCCAGAACGACTGAACGGATCTAGTTGAAATTTGGCACATTGATAGATTATAGTTTGGAATAGCACATAGGTTTCTTTTTATTCTGGGAGTATGTTCCCGTGGGATCATTTCCGACATTCACGCGGGCGAAGCTAGTTTGAAACTATTAGTACGGACTTTGTGGTTCATAGCGAGACTACTCAACCTGAGTTCTGGGTTTCATTCCCATATTGGGTCGTATTGTTGGACTTTTTCAGCCGTTTTTTTTAAGTAGCAGTCCGAGCTTGAATTTGTCCGGGTTATCGTCAATAGATTTACATAAATCTATGGCGGAATGTAGGTGTGTACTGTATCCGTTACACCTCTGCCTACCCTTAGGCGTACAGGCGCGATGTCAATGTAAAAGTACAGGGTAATACTTTTTATAACATACCTAAAGTATTTTATAATAAGTATTTTTATTACCCTGCTTATTTTATGCGAGATCTGTTGAGTTCTATCCACATATGAGTAGGTACGGTGGTAGAACTTTCACCATAAGGTAAATTATCTCAGGACAAGTTTCCACACATCAGGAAAGTAACAAGAATAAAGGTATTAATAGGTAACGCAAATAGGTAATTCATCTTTGGAATACACTTAAGTATGACAAGGAAATCCGCAAGGTAGGTAGGAACAATTATGAACTATTGAGTGTGTACGTGACCGGTAGACCAAGGAGTCACCGACACGACCTAACTCATGGAAGTTTTCTGTTTTATAGTAAGTAAATATTTACAAATGCTTTCTAGTGCGGATTTCCCATAGTGAAGTGATTTGTAGATGCCTACTCAAAACTGAGTGGTTGAAGGAAAATAGGTAGCTGGGCCAGCATGCTTAGAGGTGTGTCACTTAGGGATGAAGTAATAGGTGTTATGTATACCTACATATCCTCATGCTTATTTATTACCTTGTGAATGGCAGCAGCAGTTGCAGCACTAAAAGCGTTAGTCTTTTGATAGTTTATACCTACTACTAGCCTACTTTATCCTTTTCTTTTTTTAAAGTTGGCCCGAACAGATTGTTCCACTGTTGTTTATCACAAATCTTCCGCCGAAACTAGTCGATAGTCGGTCAACGAAAATATATCGGTGCCAAACATGGCTTAGCTAAAAATTTGTGGGCGATCAAAAGATAATAAGCCCTGTTAAAACCTGAAAGGACGATGCACGTGGGGATAAGCCAAAGCAAAGATGTGCCCCTAGTGTTTTTTTAAATTTCTATGGCCATGCCTGTGTCCTCTAAGGGGTTGAAGTTGGGCTCTGAATTATGATTACGAATGAGTACCTACCTCAGAGAAGTCAGAGAGGAAAACATATATAAATTCCTGCCATTCTGTTCCTGTCTGTCTGGTTGAATTTCGCAGTAACAAGTAAGAAATTCTACATCGTCCATTCCTTTGAAAATAAACATGCATATTTGTTATACTTATCTACCCAATTCATAAAACTCGTACCTACTTAATTCCAGAAAAACATTGCCAACAAGACGAATATAACGTACAACACGGGTGCTGAGACCATATTCGGCGTCCCGAAGTACGCGGACTCCCTGAGGAGGTTGGCAGCCACCCGGGGCATAGTGCCTAACTACTATGCTAACCTGGTGGAGGTCACAGCTGGACGGGCCGTGTTCCAGGGGCCCGGCGGAGAGGTTAGTAGTGATGGAAAAGTAGTACTTACTGATACGAGTAGATAGCACATTTTACTGAGACCTGTTCGGCGTCCCAAAGTACGCGGGCTCCCTGGGGAGGGCATAGTGCCCAACTACTATGCCAACCTGGTGGAGGTCACACCCGTAAGGGCCTACCTCACCACCAGGAAAACCTATTCAAATTTAACCCTTCTGTCCTAGACAACAAGCTTGCCCTATAACATCCACGTGACGCCGCCGTCCATGTCTCCTCCATGCTGTCTGCTCAAAGCCAGAAGTTGACAGCCACATCCAACATAAATTATACAAATGTAACCCTTCTGCCGCAGACAATAAGCCTCTCTACAAAATTCTCCACGTGTCACCGCCCATGTCTCCTCCATGCTGTCTGCTCAGCGCCTAGCAACGCAGACTCAACATAAATGCACTCAAATTTCACTCTTCGGCCGCAGACAATAAGCCTTCCAACAACATTCTCCACGTGTCACCGCCCATGTCTCCTCCATGCTGTCTGCTCAGCGCCTAGCAACGCAGACTCAACATAAATGCACTCAAATTTCACTCTTCGGCCGCAGAAAATAAGCCTTCCAACAACATTCTCCACGTGTCACCGCCCATGTCTCCTCCATGCTGTCTGCTCAGCGCCTAGCAACGCAGACTCAACATAAATGCACTCAAATTTCACTCTTCGGCCGCAGAAAATAAGCCTTCCAACAACATTCTCCACGTGTCATCGCCCATGTCTCCTCCATGCTGTCTGCTCAGCGCCTAGCAACGCAGACTCAACATAAATGCACTCAAATTTCACTCTTCGGCCGCAGACAATAAGCCTTCCAACAACATTCTCCACGTGTCACCGCCCATGTCTCCTCCATGCTGTCTGCTCAGCGCCTAGTAACGCAGACTCGACATAAATGCACTTAAATCTAACCCTTCTACCACAGACAATAAGCCTCCCCTACAACATTCTCCACGTGACGCCGCCCATGTCCCCTCCATGCTGCCTGCTCAAGTGCGAAGCGCTGACCAACACGGCTGGCTACCTAGACGTGGACGTGCACAGTCTACAGCATCGGAAATTCCTCAACGTGTTCGGTTTGGGAGACTGCACGAGTACGCCTAATGGGAAGACTGCTGCTGCCGTTGGTAAGGCAGAACAAGGAATCAGTCTAAGCCTAGATTTCCGAAAACAATCCCAAAAAAAATACGTAAATCACTTGTTTTTAGATAACATAAATTCAAACACCATTATTTTCAGTTATGTGGCTGTGCTTTACCTACTTAGGAAAGGAAAACTTAAACTTAACTTTTTTTTTTTGATTTTTGGATCTGTATGAGTGTCAGAAACAACGCTCTGACGTGCCTTTAACTTTCAGATACTGTATAATAAAATAAAAGTACAGTCATTCCCACCCTGGACAAATCTTTGTGTGATGAGCATGATCATTTGTTCTGTGTCTGGGTGTAATTTGTCTATAATATGTATGTATTTAGAAATATATAAGTATGTTTATATCAGTTGTCTGGTTGCCATAGCACAGGCTCTGCCTAGTTTGGGATCGAATGACCGTGTGTGAGTTGTCCCAAGATATATTATTATTATATTATATTATTACAAGCTGTGCCCGCGGCTTCGCTCCCTTCACCAACAACCGTCAACCGTTACCTACCCTACATACCTACCCTACATACCTACCCTCCATACCTACCCTACATACCTACCCTACATACCTACCCTACTTCCCTTTTTTTTTTGTTTTAAACCTTCCCTGTAATCTGGCGACCAAAACAAAAAAAGAATTAGCCAAATCGGTCAAGCCGTTCTCGAGTTTTAGCGAGACTAACGAACAGCAATTGATTTTTATATATATAGATTATTGATTAAGCGATATGAACTTGATTACAAAGCCTATAGAATAGAGTATCCTAAATAATATAATCACGTTTAAGCGGATTTGGATGAAAGTAGGCACACAGCTAACCCATTGCAGGTCCTGTGGAATAGGACATAGGATATTTTGCATCCCGGGAATACTTATGCTATTTTCGAATACACGCTGAAATTTTAATAGTTGTTTTCCTGCGGCAGAACGATTAGCCATTAGTAAAAGGACTATCGAAACATAAAGTTAAACTTAAAAAATAAAAATGTTTTTTTTTCAAATAATATAAAAAAAAAAAAACATGAACTCGAAAGCGTGAGAAGCAATGGTAATCCACTAGACGTTACGTAAGTACTACTGGTAGAGCGGCACAAACGTTCAGAGCACAATAAGCTCTCGCGCGTAGTAATTTTTTTTTGTTATCACAATTGTTATTCTGCCATTTCTTGATTTTAAATTTATTATTTTTCATAAATCGATTGTATTGCCAAGATAAACTCATTTCGCTGCGGGAAAAAAACCATTCAAATTTCAAGTTGTATACCTAGACACCAAACAACCAATACATTTTCTTTTCTCTTGTCATTTCTCAATATTTGACACAATGTGCACGATGTTGATGACCTTTCTGTTTTATTAATTTACATGTATGTTAATGGTGACTTTCATACTCAGCAGCGAACCATCGTCGTTCGTTTGTTTGCAGTGCCCTAACAGGGTTTATAAGCAAAACCGACAATCATTAAATTCATTACGACTTGTAAATAACCAAATAAATAAATAAATAAAACTTATATATTTAATTGCTTATGAACCATCAGCTCCTCAAAGCTACGTGTTGGAGCGCAACCTCGCCAGCGTGATGGACGGTAAGAAGCCCACCGCCAAGTACAACGGGTACAGCGCGTGTCCGCTCCTCACGTCGTACAACAGAGGCATCCTCGCCGAGTACCTGTACGACAAGAAGGTGTGGGAGACGTTCCCTTTTGATCAGGTGAGAATTTTGTTTATTTCCTGATCTCCTGTTATACCAGTTGTAGCCATATAGTGAAATTTGCCATTTATGAAGTGCTCGGCCGCGACCATTTCACATTATGTTTGGCCACTACTTGAAATTGCCACCTCAATCTAACCTCGACGACGAAGAGATACGATACGACATATACCTATACATATTCTCATTCACCTCATTGCCCTCACATTCTAGTAACCAATTTATTCGGTGCATAAGTCCCTTTCCGTGCATCAGATTTCATAATATTGAGTCGTTTTACATCAAATAGGGCCAGCGCACAGCACATTGCAATTGTAACTGCCAAACAAATATCGACTTTGCGAAAATTGAAATAAAGTTGGAAATTTATAAAATTTCATGGGATGGAAACATCAAAGTGAAGCTCAGTTTATATATTTTTTTATTATTTTGAATTGAGAATAATGATATTTGTTTAGAAGTGACAAACGCGCTGCCCTGCTTTGCCGAGTCTGCGATTTTGTCACATATTTGTGACGTTTGGCATAGCACGCGCTTGCTTGTCATGTATACGTGACAATGGCGTTGAAAAGATAATTGAAACCCCTTATTTTCAGTCTAAGGAGCGTCGCCTATTCTTCTATCTGAACAAGCACATACTCCCACACTTGTACTGGCACAGGCTGCTCAAAGGCACGTGGAACGGACCCGCCACCATCCGACATATTATCAATCCGTTCAGGATGTGAAACGACTGTACTTCATATAAATATTTTATTAAAACTTTTATACAACTTATTTCTCTAATATTTTACAAATAAATGGTTTTTTTTTTCGTGTAGGATGAGTCTTCAATTAAGGTTGTTAAACTATTATGTGAAATGTTATTCGTCGATTGAAGTTATGTTTGATCGAAACTTACGTAAACTCTATCGATTTATAAAATAAGCGTTTGCAAAACTTAATCTGTAAATTACTTTACGAACTATCCGCCCTCAAAAATACATAGCATAACTAACGTCTTTTCTTAACTTATGCACGCTGAAATGCAACTTATAGTGCAGCTTTTTAAAGGCTTAAAATGCGCCATCGACACGCATACTGCCACCGTTTCCTACATACTTTTTCTACGCTACGATGGTCGAGCAAAAATGAACCATTTTGAAAGCACGACTGACATATGAAAAACAACTTACAGAATACTGATAATATATAATATGGCCATCAAATTGTACTTATGATTAAATAAACTACAATTTTACAATACCTATCCATGGCGTATTTACAATAGCATTTCGGATAGCAGACATCTTCTAACAGCATTTATTCAACTTTAAATAAATCTACTTTTGGTTCGTTGTTTTGATTATTAATAAACTTAAATATAAAAATGACTTGCCCATGAAAATGGGATAGATGACTTAAATAACTTCATAACCATGTGGTGGAGTGGTCCACGGTATCTGGAAGCCTGAATAAGACACGGATATATTGAAAACTATTGAATTTGGATGGGATTTATTGTATACAAATCGATTTTTCCTAAAATAAATAAAATAAAATAAATGATATATCGAGAAATTATAATCTTATCAAGATTGATTGGAATCTTACGGAGTCTGCAATTTTCCGGTGACTTTGTAATTAAAGTAATTATTTCGATCAACCAATCAACCGCTGACATCTACAAGGATGCGCTGATGCCATTATGATTCCGTTGTAATAAAAATTGTGCGTCTCGGGACGCCCGACAGATGATGAAGCGTCTGTCCGAAATACGACTAGCGCTGTGGGTTAGAGTGAGAGAGGAAGAGCCTGCCTACCGCTGCCGTATGCGTGAGAGAAAGGGAAGCCAGACGGACTGGCGCCGTAACGCGTTACGTTACGAAGCGGTTTACCCTCCCATAAGAAGTTGTAACTTCAAAAGCGATAGTACAATTCGTCCCGTATAGCTCCGTCTAACTCCGATACCGGAACCATGATGGAATTGGCACGCCATAGTAGAAAAGCAGTTGACGAAATAGCTACNGTGCGTCTCGGGACGCCCGACAGAAGTGATAACTTAAACTAATCTAAGTTGAACTATTTAATATGGGAAGCGTCTGTCCGAAATACGACTAGCGCTGTGGGTTAGAGTGAGAGAGGAAGAGCCTGCCTACCGCTGCCGTATGCGTGAGAGAAAGGGAAGCCAGACGGACTGGCGCCGTAACGCGTTACGTTACGAAGCGGTTTACCCTCCCATAAGAAGTTGTAACTTCAAAAGCGATAGTACAATTCGTCCCGTATAGCTCCGTCTAACTCCGATACCGGAACCATGATGGAATTGGCACGCCATAGTAGAAAAGCAGTTGACGAAATAGCTACTCAATCGAATCGACTTGAAAATAGAAATAATATTGAACTGGCTTCCAGATACGGGGGTTTGAATAACTCGCTAATTTATTGTAAGTACCACTCTTGTGATACAACATTTTCGTCCGGATTGACAAACGCTACTTATGGTAGGCACCAGATAAACTTGCAATAAAGTACATTGACCTTTCCGTAATGTCCCATCGTTATACCCGAATAATATATTATGAACAGTATTTCATTACTAGAGAACGTAAATATGATCATGATAGAAGTCAATTACGGACAGCTTTATTTCTGTTTTTGATATTAAGAAAGGTAATAAATGTATGTGGGTCAATTACCGTTATTGCACATTTATCTAGCGCCTACCATAGTAAGTCTTAAACTAACTTCAAGATTCAAACCTATGAATCGTAACCCTAACGTCTTAAAGTCGTGTTTCGTTTGACAATTCGGCCGATATTCAAGTTATAACAAGTCTTTCCCCCTCTAAACTTTACTAGTATTGAGCGTAGTGAACTGCTCCTTATTCCCGTTGGTAATGTCCGTGGCGCTCTGCCTCTTCCTGTTCATGGCCGCCCGCCTGACGCGGTACCTCTTGCGTGTCTTGAGCAGGTACACCGCGAGGGCTATCGCTATGAGCAGCGATACGATGATGGAGCCTCCCAGGATTAGCGTGAGGGGGCTGTAGCGGGAGCCGTCTTCTGTTGAAGGTTCCAGCTAGAATAAGAATATTGGAGATTTTAGTATAGGTAGAATTAAGTTTGGAGGTATACAAATATGTGTAAATGCCACGTTGTATGGCAATGCTTATCCTCTGTCCAAGATAAAAACCAGCTCTTGGATTACGCGAAGTGCCAACTAGACGTTTAGACAGTTCTTTAAATAGTGCTTGAGCACTCGGCCCCACAGCTCAAGAGTTTCATCCCAAATAGATCGAAAATGAACTTTTCAGCAGCCCCAGCTGCAGCGCCAGCACAGGTAACTGGAAGTTAAATACGGGGTGAATTTTTCAAGTGAGCGTGAATGGCGAAATCCTAAACTAAAGGAAAGAGCAAATTTTTAATAAAAATACGGTTTAGTTTTCTGACGCTACCTTTACGATTACCGATTATTAAAAAAAAAAAAAACATATTTTTGACTAAAATCGGGCCGAGACTCCTTTGAATATTTTTCGCTATTCCTCATAGCGGGTAGCACAGTGGGTTTGGCCCACTTGACAAATTCACCCTGTAGAAATAAGGAATTTAGTACTTTTTTTAAACCCGAACGTGTCACATTAAATCTCCGCGTACGAATGGCCAATTGATCTGCTGGCATTGCTAGAATGTTGACGTTAAAGTCATGTGTAGCGCTTTGATACTGACCATATAGTTCCCGTGCATGCTCCGTGAGTTCACGTCGCTGCACATGGCGCGCTCCGTCCAGTTGTACCAGTGCACCAGGCGGAGACCTTCGAAGGCTCGGGGTGAACCGCACCTAGAAGAGCAATATAAAATTAAGCATATTAGAGAAAACACGCTCTTAAAGACACGTAAAATTCGCTAATCTATAATTTTTTGGCTTCAATCGAAGTGACATCGATTGATCTAACGGTTTTAGTCAGATGAATGGCGTAAGCAGAAAGATCTCAATGTGAATAGATACGTCTTTTGAGCCGACGCCACATTATTATGCTGTGTCGTGTCGTAGCGCCTTCTTACGAAGTTGATAGGCTAAAAAACTCCCTGGGATATGAGGTAGGCTTGAACTGATTTGTTTATTTAGTGTATCCCGCGCCTCGACACACTTCAACCTAGCTAAGGCTTCCTACACACATCTGAAGAAAGCCACTGCTGGGACACAGGTCTACTCTCTGTGAGTGAGAGTGAGCCATAATTCACCACGGGGACCCAGTGTGTCAGTGTTTATGGCACTTATCGTCTTCAAATTTTCAGCAAAATAGGTGACCTATGGATTCTATTCTATTCTATATGTCTACCTCTTCGGAAACAAGCGTGATTTTATGTTGTACCTGAGCTCAGCCAGCAGTCGCGAGTGCTTGGTGACGTACATCTGAGGCAGCAGCTCGTCCACTATCCACTGCATGTCACAGTTGTCACACTATCAGTTCAGCTGACGTACCTGAGCTCAGCCAGCAGTCGCGAGTGCTTGGTGGCGTACATCTGAGGCAGCAGCTCGTCCACTATCCACTGCATGTCACAGTTGTCACACTATCAGTTCAGCTGACGTACCTGAGCTCAGCCAGCAGTCGCGAGTGCTTGGTGACGTACATCTGAGGCAGCAGCTCGTCCACTATCCACTGCATGTCACAGTTGTCACACTATCAGTTCAGCTGACGTACCTGAGCTCAGCCAGCAGTCGCGAGTGCTTGGTGACGTACATCTGAGGCAGCAGCTCGTCCACTATCCACTGCATGTCACAGTTGCAGGTCCAGGGGTTGAACTGCAGGTTGACTCCCTCGCTCACCGCGGTCCAGTCGACCAGGCTCTTTGGTAGGTAACTAAGGTTGTTCTTGCTTATATCCAGCTGAAATAGGGAAAATATATAATTACAATTTAGTTGGTTTATTTTTTTAATTATAAAAATTTAAAGATTGTTCGGTCGTACCAAAGAGTGCCAACGGAGGATTACGGTACCCTAATATCTTTTTAATCATAAAGAGGTAGCCAGTTGAAATTTTCACAGAATGCGCGTTACTATGACACCATAATGACAGAAAAGGTAGGTAAACTATAAAGGCTTTGGTAGTGCACGAGTCCGACTCGCACTGGGCCTGGATTTGTTACTTTCATATTTTAAATATAAAAAATCGTATTACGCACCCTATACATATAGTGACAGTCGAATATCTCATATTGGACTGTTACTGGCAGGTGTGACACCATTGTTTTATTATTATGTCCGCTATTATGGCCGCTGAAGGTTTATAATGTTCTTAGTAGGTTAATTTTAAACTCACCATACACAAAGATGTACCATCAAAAGCTCCTGCCTTAATCTCTGCCAGAGACGGACAATTGGACAGATAAAGAGAGAAGCAATTAATATCATTCTCTGTCTCATCTGCCAGTCTCCCCACCACATTGCTAAAGGCTTTCTCTTCAACCACCTTTAAAGATTTCATCTCGTTCATATACAAACTCTTTACAGCAACTATATTTTTAAAATAAACCGCCTCTATGGGGTTGCCATCAAAGTGAAGTTCTTCTAAATTGGGAAAAATTTGAGTGGATATTGTCTTTGGTATTTCGGTTATTAAATTGTAGGATAGGTCGAGAATGTATAGGCTTGATAGTTTCTTTTCGATGTTTAGTTCTTTTATTTGGTTTCCTCCGATGTTAAGAACCTGCAATTAAGAGTTTTAAACAAAGGGTTAAAAATATTCAGAATATATTGTAAATAATTTTGGGTCATGTAGGTCATTAAAAGTTATTTCAAAAATATTTAAAATATTTCTTATGTTATTTTAATATTTTTTTTTATCTTTGCGTAGCCCAAATAAATTGGATATATTTGGAGTGTTTTCTTCGGGTCGCTGTAACGACGGACAGCCAGATAAATATGCTGCTTGCAAGAGGTATAATTGGTACGTTTCAACCTGGCTTTAGATTGTTCGAGTATTTGAATAAAGTACAAGTCAATAAAGAACTTACCTCCAAACTGTCAAAATTCACGGCATTCTCATCATACAAATCTGACAGTCTATTATACGATAGATCAATATACTTGATTCCGCTAGGAAACTTAGGCCAATGGTACAAAGTATTGATCTTCAGTATGGCAATCTGCAGCGATGGCGGCAGTGCGAAAACAAACGTTATGTTGTTCTGCGCAAGGTTCAACTCTCTTAAATTCGTGCATGTGAGGAAAGATTCTTCTTCCACAATTTCTATGATGTTGTTTGATAGGTCCAAAAGCTCACTGGAAAGAGAATAGTATTGTTTCGATAGTTGATATTCATTCAAAATTACAAAGCTTTCCCTGGGGCTGATTATCAGGTTTGAAACATGGGCCCTAGTATGACGTCTTAAAATTATCATGATTCCGATGCGGGAGGGAGACAGAACTGTAAAAGACGCACAGAGTTATCCAACAGACATGATTTTTTTGCCGTTTTTATAGATAATGGTACGGAACCCTTCGTGCGCGAGTCCGACTCGCATTTGGCCGGTTTTTTTGCAACAGATGGAATTGGCGCGTCATAGTTTCAGGTCGTTCTAAGAATTTCACAATTGCATCCAACATGCTTCTATCGACACAATATCAGTTACACAGCCCATTTTCCCAACCATGTTAGGGTCAGCATCCAGGCTAACCAGATGCAGCTGAATTACAGTATTTTATATGGAATGCCTGTTTATCTGATCTCTAGAGCAAGCTAAAGGTACTGGTTACTACGCTACCCTTGGTAAGACTAGTTTTTGGGCCTGTAGAGCGGTTACGCACTGTATCCGATCCTAATATGTTCCGAAGCAGTCATAGAATTATTTGTATGATCGTTTACGCACTAAATCCAACTTCTATCAGCCGATTTCTCTCCGTCATCCGTGAGTCTCCTATTCGGAAGAAATATTTACGGACCGAAGTAGCCGTAGTACGCTTTTGCATTACCTCGGATTCTAATCGAACATATCCAAAGATGGTCTCTGGATAGCTTGGATTTGGATCAGAGATCGGAATTCGGTCCAAGTTTTTTAGACTCTAGATCCGTATTTTCACGAATTCGAATCGAATGCAGTGCGAAAAGCAATATCTAAATTCGGTCCGAGTTTTTTATATCCGTATTTTCTAAGGTCGGATGCAGTGCGTTGTTAAGGCAAAGCTTAAGCAAGGGTTAAGCTGTTGCTTAAGGTTATCGACTTTATGACTGTGACAAAAGTACACTAAACAGTTTCCGTGTAACAACCTGGAAGAAGGAACGAAAATATGGCTGAGACACCTTCCTTAGGTAGGTACTAGGCTTCTGCTATATGTCTTAAAAAGCCGGTCAAGTGCGAGACGAACTCGTGCGCCAAGGATTCCGTACCTACCCATTATACCACTATAATAATTGGTATAATTTTTATTGGTGGCAGGCGTCAACTATGTATGTATGGGGACTTTTTTTTTGGATTTTTTCCTTTATTTTTGCGGTAAAACCTTGACCTTAAAGTTGTAAATTAAGGTACATTATGGTACTTTTATTTTTTTACCGTTTGAGGTACGGACCCCTAAAAAAATCTGTGTTTATTTTTGTCTAGATAAAACAATAACACAAGCTAAACTTTGTATAAATTTATCAGATTTAACTTTAATTTATCAAAATAAACACAGATGTTTTTAGGGGTCCGTACCTCAAACGGTAAAAAAAATAAAAGTTACAATAAAAAAATAAAAATACAAAAAACATTACAATAAGAATGAACTAGGTACGTAAGTACCTAGTACCCACCCATGTTTATTTAGACCGATATGTTATCTATAAGTATCAATATCAGCGGTTCTCCTGGCAATTTTCTATAGATTTATATTTGTTTAAAATATAGACTACTGTTTGATGTTTAATAATAATATTTAATATTTTTAGTATATACCAAGATAGAACACGTTTCATAGTTATTTTTAATGAATTATAATTTTTTGATGACTTGAACATAATTCTTGCGACGATCTTGAAAAAGTTATGATTGTCATTCAATTTTACTAAGCCATTTATATACAGAATGATTTTTTAAACTGTGCATGGATGGCCAAATCCGAAACTATGAGGAATATCGAAAAACACTGAAAGGTGTCTCGAGCCCGATTTTGATGAAACCTAAAACTGCATTATTGGATTGTTCTAAAATCGGTTGTCCTAGTCAGGAATCCAACCGGTTGGTATTAAAAATAATAAAACACACCCAGTACACCATCCGAAAGTGTCGCTGATAAGGATCAAATTCTGGGAAATAATAACAAATGGTAAAGTAAAGAAAAGTGCTCATTTCATCAAAACGGGTATAAACAACTTATAGCCAGTCATAATTTTGTAGGCGGCAAGACCAGCTGGTAACAATATTATTTATTATAAGTTCCTTGATACTCGTACAACAATGTGGCCTGTTACTACTGCCGTGATAAAAACCATTAGTCTTCATAAACTCTTTAGTTTGTGGCTATCTGAGGGTCAACCAAAAGTGGACCTACCTATTTTCATTTCAATTTTATACCTACCGTTAATAGATTTCTTTATAATATCAATTTTAAATTTGGAACACAACTTTAACGTACTCTTTCGCACTTGGAGTTTTTTTAGGGGTAAACGGTATTAATAAAATTAAGTAGGTCCTTTTTTTAGTAACGTAAATAATACTTACAGGCTGTTATTAGGAGGGAACGAATCCTTCGTAATAGATCTGACTCGATTATCATTCAAATTCAACCTCTTCAGTCGCGCCAAATTCTCTACATCACTTCTTTGGAGCAACAAGTCGAAGATACCATTCTTGCTGACGTCCAGATCTTCAAGCGCAGTCATAGGCTGAAGAGCATCCAGAGGAATCTTCTTCAAATTATTACTACTTAAACTTAACTTTTTTATATGCCGTAGATGTTTGAAGTCTAAAGGATTGAAATCCGTTAACTTATTATGTGACAAGTCCAGATCTTCCAAGCCTTCAATTTTCGTAAAAAGGTCGGGTGTAATTTCTGTCAGTTCGTTGTGCGAGAACGACAGGACTTTTAAATTTGGAACGTCGCTAAAAGGATCTGGCCAGTACGCTTTTATGGCATTGTTTGTGAATCTCAGCGTCTCCACTAGTGAATTTGGCGGCAACCTGAAAAAAGGAAGAATACAGTGTTGTAATTAATCGGAAGTTGTTAAAAACTACATAAATCCTAATCGAGCAACAGCTCCACAAGGCTAACCAATTAAGTCGGCCTATCGGTGATCCCTACACACGTAATGACGTAACGGAGTTATTTTGCAATTTTAACCGGATACAGTATTTTATGTTACTTACAGTATTTTAAGTGCCTATCAGACCTGGCTAGTAATCCCTCCCAACCGAATTTCAGCCACGGTGGCCAATCTCAACCACCAATTACGCAGGAGATATTATAGTGCACAAGTGTGTGCGCAAACGCAGGTGCACTCGAGTGTTCCATTCCTGCTCTATAGTCCGATGGGACGGCAAACCGACAAGGCCGGAGAGAGATCAGGCGCAGGACAAATTCGATGCAAGGGGATATCACACAACCTATTTCAAACTCTGAACTGCTACTGAGATATTCGTAATGGAAAAAAGCAGTGACACGTTTTGCCTGACTTGGAAATCGAACCCTGGATCCCATGTCGACAGGCCTGGTAAAATAGCTGTTAGGGTTATCGACTTAACGACTGTCAAATATTTACACAAAGCAGGTGCCTTCCAAACACCTAACTCGAAAAAGGAGCGGAAACATCCTTAGGTTTTTAGCTAACAAACATCTATCGCAAAGGAAGTAATTCCTATCTCATCATATCCGCCAATTGCCGTCCACTGCTGAGCGCCAACCATCCCGGTTTTGAGCAGGCCGTATCCATCCCCTGCCAGCCACCTTCTTCAAATCATCGATCTACATTTGCGAAAACGTTAGGATCTCCAGTTAGTTTAAGATGATGATGACATTATTCCGGACTTTATACGTTGCCTTCCAAGAGATTTTACATCAATTTCAATTTATGACAGCACACGATTACGGCTCATTCGTTGCAAGGTTTCATGATCGTAAGTAATGGCAATTTAAAGGCCTGAAAGACCAATTTGCACGTCCTTTCCCAATTCAACTTTTGTTTCTTATAAGAAAAGTCGTAGTATTATAATAGCGTTACGCATGTGACCCCCAAATTAGGCGGAAGTATACCAATGATGTTCACTCATCATTTATGTTTAAGAGCGTTTACTCCTCAGACTCCTCGCGGTGTTTCATACAAACTTTGAAGTCCTTATTCTTGGAAATACATGAACTGATTTCAATGAAACTTAGTATGCATACGTTAAATATCCAGGTCTAAATAGTTAGTTCAAAACATTTTCGAAAAAGAGTTTAGAGGGAGAGAGAGCGATTTTAAGTTTTCTATAGAAAGTGTGAAAGAAGACTGAATGAAAATCTTTCCCCCTGAACTCTTTTTCGAAAATGTTCTCAACGATTCAACGAACTATTTAGGCCTGGATATCTTGTGTATGCATACAAAGTTTCATTAAAATCAGTTCATTCATTTCCAAGAATTAGTACTTGAGAGAAATTAATGAACTGAACTGTAAGAAGATTTTCCACTTTATGTGTTTCATCATCTATAGAAAAAATATACAATCGATCGGTTTATTGTTCTCCGAGAATAACTACTTCGAGTTTGTATGAAACTCAGACTCGAAGTATTTATTTCAATTAAACAATTTACAGGCACTTTTGCATTGTCAAGGTCGGTCAGTCAAAGGGATGAAGCAATTTGCACGTTCGAAAGCGTAGATCTCTAAGGAGAAGAACGTGCAAGAAACTCCATGGACACTCTTTTAAACCAATAAATTGTTACAAAGTTGTGGCTACATTGTTCTTATCGTTAATAGAAAATTATACAAATAAGTGAGAACGATTTAGAAAGACGTACCTACACGAAAGCGTCCGGAGGAAAAAAGAAACAGTTCAGTATAAAATACCATGAGGGTAAACGTTCTTAAAGTCCTTCGTGGGTATGGGGCCGAGCCCATTGCAATCAACCCAGCACGAATCCAGATTCCGGGCTACCACCTACTAAGTAATACACTCTTTGCCCAACCTAGGAATCGAAACCAGAACCAATGAGGAACAAAGATTGATTCGTAATAAATGAAACAAAACCTAGCTATAGATAAACACTAGTTATCATGCGTAAGCATTGCGTTAGTTACACAATTGATTACTTAATTAATATTTTTTATCTTACGCGTATTTGGAGGGGCATTAGAAGCGGAACACCGCAAATATGAAAAATAAATAACTTTTCATTCGTTTTGTTGAAAGCAATCGGAATTTACCACAATCATGCTTCTCTTCAAATGTTTAAACTGATTTTCACGCTGTAGCTTTGTAGGTATAGGTACCTACCATTCCTACAGAATGAAGGAGTACAATCGCTTCTTCGACAATTTGCCTTTGTGATCCGTGTTTCCACACACATTAAAACAAAATGACTATTATCAGTACTTCACTTTTACTTATTAAAAAACCCACTTCCCGTTGGTGTCGTAAGAGGCGATTAAGGGACTCATCAGAGAATGGGCAGCAGCTTTCTCTGTGCATTGTAACAGCTACACTGCGATCACCAACCCGCCTGCCAGACGTGGCGATTATGGCAAAACACCCCTCTTGGGGGAGGCCTATGTCCAGCAGTGGACGTCTTTCGGCTGATATGATGAAGACGATGATGACTTATTAAAAATGTCTAATTCTGTTGAAAAAACTTAATATCAGACCCAAACAATATGACAAAGGGAAAAGTTTACAATATGAAAATTCTGTTCTAAGTACTATTCTTTAAAATCTTATATTACTGCTGCACACAACACTACAATTTCCAAAACAAAGTTCAGACAATGCAGACACAAATTAAAATATAAAAAAAAATGATGTCGCTAACTAGGTAGCTGCGAAGTAGGTGGGCGCCTAACCTCAGATACGGCAAGTCGGCCATTTCCCGCCTGACGCTGATGATTCGCAAAGCAAACGCAGGTGACACGGTTTTACGCTTGATTGATGTGACAGCCGACGAATCTTGAGACGCGGAATAATGACCTTACTTAATTGAGACAAAAGATTTTAAGGGGTTGTCACTAATGTCATGTTAATCTCGGTCTTGGGTAACATACTAGATCTTAAGTCCCAAAGACTTAGGCAGATGTGTTTAGTTCTACATTTCACCACATTTCAAGATCTTATGTTACTGGCCGGTTGCTTATTCTGGAGTTTAGAACATGTCTACATGTCACGGTTATATTAAATGACACCACGTCCCAGTGAAGAGAAGTAGGTACCTCAAAAAATTATAAAATAAAGTAAGTATATAAAAGATGGCGTCCTAACTGTCTAACATAAATAATAAAAAATTGCTATGAAAATTCGATCTTTGGGGATTTTGATCCTTCTTCTTTGACGGCGTTTCAGGCAAGTGTTCAAATTCTCAACTTAACACCGGCTTCGGGCTTGTCAGGCCACGCGCAGTGTTGGGTTCCGTAGTTGCAACAATTACTCGTTAACTTGTAAAGCCTACTTAGCTGTGATAGTTTTCCTTTTAAATTCGTTATATATGCTACTACCATGAATTTTTTCACGTCGCCAAAACAACCGTTTATCTGGTAGTCAAGTGTCCCCCACACTTGACTCTAACAAAAATTTGCACTTTGAAGCTACTTCGCAAACGGATCCTCGGATGGAAAAATGGTTTCGCACACCCTCAATATTTCACCCACACAACATGGGATATTTTTTTTGATAATTTTATTTTACCACTTTGTCGGCGTGATTAATCTGTATACCCGTACCAAATTCGAAAGCGCATATCAAGACAACTGCGGGTTTGCGAATGGAATACACTATTTTGCTCAACCTGGGAATTGAACCCAGGTACCCATGCTTAGCAATTGCCGAACCAATCCCTTTTAATGTACATTCGTTACTGGTGGTTGGTTTGATTACAATATGAGCAGATTCTAGCCAGGTAATAAACTGTTTAACTTTCGTTTTTCCTATGCAAACCAGCGTTAAAGGAGGCCTATTCAATCACAAACGGTTTTAGTAGTAGGTTCTATTTTAAGCTTTCACTGATATAATTATTATCTGATAACAACTTGGCAACGCCATGTCTCGGCATGGCTTACATAAGGGGTAACATTGTCAACATCATGTTCAGTTCAGTTACTAACTAATTTCAAGACGTGCCAAAAGCTTCATCGAAAGGATAGCGATAGCGGAAAATACACTTTTGCAGTTTGAGCTGAACTTATGAAGGGGGAGGGGAACACTTCTTTGTTTCGACTAAGATACTTGGTAGTAGGTTACTATGTAGCGGCATCAAAAAAAACAAAGATGCAACATTTGTACGGCAACAAAAAGAACCGCAACGCCATCTACGACATGAACTAACAACGAAATCCTGCATCGCGCAAGCAAAGTTCTCCGTGCGATTTGAACATATACAACAGTCCGAATATCAACTATCGGGCAGTTGCCCACCAGACAAAACAACCGTCGGAGGTCGGAGGAACCAGTTGATCAGTTGAAGTATGCTGGACATGACTCTCTGTACCTCTATAACTAAATATTAATCCACTGCTGCACTGGTAGTTTCTCAATTCTCATTTATCTCTTTGTATACCCTAACTAACGTTATACCTAAATGCAAAAATTTATTTGTTTGTTTGTTACGCCTTCACGACTTAAATCGCTGAACCGATTTTGATGAATTTTGGTACAGAGAGATGGGACCCTGGAGACAGTTATAGGCTACTTTAAAGCGAGCAAAGCCGCGGGCTAAAGTTAGTTAAATATTCCCGTCCCATTCCCTTTTAAGTATTTAGATTCTCATATTTACAAGATTAAAGGCGATCGATCGCTAAAAAATATACAGTAATGTCAGTCAGTCTATTGCCCTGTGTCTTTTATTGATAGGCTTCGGTCTTCAGTCTCTTTCAACATTACGTAATAACAGGTTAAATAAATGACAAAACTAATTAATACTAACGGTATTGGGTGACCTTGCCCGCGAATGGCCAGTATCCTCTAATTTGGGAATAATCCGGAAGATAATTAAGATGTTCCTGTTCCCAACAATGATGGAAGAGGTCGGAAAAGGGACATGAATTTGATACAGAAACATTGAAGTGCTTACAGCTTATTACTAATTTGCTTGTTAACAAGGACCAAAACAGAATGTAGCTCTGTAAGTAGTGTTTTCTGTGCACTAGAGGGCTTCAAAAACCCAATAGAGTGACTTAAAAATAACACGCGAAAGAGGGGGTAAAAGGACCAAGATTTTTTTAGGTTAGGACCAAAGCCAAAGCCTAAGTATAAGTACAAATTGGTTTTCATTTAGAACGAGATTGATAGGCCTGCCAAATAAAAGATATATAAATCTTTTGTTTCAGTCAATTTCCATTAATTGATTATTAAGTACACACAAATTAGAAACTAATGTAAGAACTTATGACTAACACAATAATAACATAAACTATTTGCATCCACATTGGCATATGAGCACATCCAATATGGGGCTGTCCCACATGTCCGCTATTGTTTTCGGGATGCTACTTGGATGAAACCAAGTACAGCCGTATTCTTAGTGTTTTATCCGCTACTAAGGACCAAATACTGGAAGTATCAAAGAATTCAATTGATCAGCCGCTACTCCAATAATGAATCACAAACACAATGTCGCAACAAAAGATAAGAATCCACTTAAGAGTAAGTGACAATCGTATTCCACATCATTGACTATCGATAAATTTGAAATCTGTGGTTAATTTGAATTTAACAACGTAATCATCAAAATATACTGCTTATTAATTGATTTTTTTTTTTTTTTATTTAATATGGGTTTGCTCTTGACTCTAGTCTAGGTCATAGATGACAGAGACAAAGTCGACGATGGAGCGAGCTTACCCAGAAGAAGCCTGTTCACTCTAATTTTGAAGAGATTAGGGTTGTATGCGTTCGGAAACACAGACGCAGGCAAAGAGTTCCACTCCTTTGCTGTGCGCATTATAAAAGACGTTTGGAAACGTTTAGTGCGAATTGGTGGAATAGCAACAAGGTAGGGATGGTAACTTGCAGTGCGTCTAGATGTCCGATGGTAGAAGGGGGCCGGTGGGATGAGATCGTGGAGTTCCTGGACACTCTCCCCGAAGTACAATCTGTAGAAGACCGACAAGCAGGCAACCTTGCGGCGATGAGCCAAGCTGTGCAGCTTGGCATCCACCAGCCTAGATAATTTGAAGAGTATTCTGAGTATTTCATTACGTTCTGATTCGTGCGTTTTCGTAAAAGCGTGTCCCTTTTCTTTGTAATCTAATCTTTAATGGACGATATCAAATTATTACCTATGTTTATTGTTTGTGAGACTTTACCGAGAAGTAGCTTATTATATTGTTAGGCTTAATCATAAGTTTGGCTTAAAAATAAGTGTTATTTCTCTTTGCGAGCATTTGAAAGAAAGAAAGAAATAGTATTTACTATCAGTATCACAGAACTGGAAATCTGCCATGCAACCAAATTGTAAACTTAAAAGTTTTCGCTCAAGTCGCGGTACCTCATCGGTGAGGGTATAAGCCCCTGTATTTTGAAGATAGAAGGCGAGAGCAAACTTAATGAATTTATAAAAGAAAGTAAGTTCTAAGTCAGAACAGTTATTTTGAAGATTACAGCGACTACAATTAACTTCAATAATTCTACCTTTTACTGTAAATTACCCGCAATCCTCACAATTTACAGTCGGATTGTAATTACTCTCATTGCAAATGTCTTCATTTTAACTACCTACGTCTTTTATTTTCTACCAGCAAGTACTCAACGATGATAATGGTTTTCCCTAAAAGAGCTCAAGCAAACAAAGATTATAAAGATACACAGCGTGTAAACAAAATTTCAATGCCCTTTAATATATTGTACCAGCGTGGTTTTATTACAGTTGTAGCGAACACCGATAAGCAGTCAAGGTGAAAACAAAACCATGCATCAGGGTCAGCAGTCTCAGCTCTGTCTAAAGAATCTAGGAGTATTGGTGGAACAAAAATGATGGAATCAAAATGGTTAAACATGTTAGGATACGTTGCATCAGATTAATTTTCATCATTTTCTTTTCCTTATCCTATTTTGGGGGTTCCGTAGCCAAAGGGTTAAACAGGACCCTATTACTAAGACTCCGCTGTCCGTCCGTCTGTCTGTCTGCCTATCTGTCCGTGTGTCACCAGGCTGTATCTCATGAACCGTGATAGTTTGACAGTTGTAACTTTCACAGATGATGTATTTTTGTTGCCTATAACAACAAATGCTAAAAAACAGAATAAAATAAATATTTAAGGGGGCTCCCGTGCAACAAATTTTATTTTTTTGCTCATTTTTGTTCGATAAATGGAACCCTTCGTGCGCGAGTCCGACTCGTACTTAGCCGGGTTTTTAGAGATCTCCATACTCCTCTTCCATACTTATGAACATGCATACATTTATAAACTAACTCCTTGCTCCTATGGGGGTAGGCAGAAAGTAAGCCAACTGCTACGATCCTTACACACTCCTTTCTCGCACGTCGGTTGTGAGTACTATGTACTTTGGTTTTCTGAAGAACACCACTAATAAAGTCCGTGCATGTCCGTCTAGTCTCTATGATTATGTTATAAATACAATCTGAAACTTGTCGCGTTTGCGGTTGCAAATGCTTGACACTTTTTATGAAGTAGTTAGGTACCAGGTAGTGCTGCTATCAGATAACTTCCGCCAGTATTATAATTCCCGCTACCCAGAATGACATCACTCGACGGATCAAAGGACCAAATAGATTTTTATCAGCATTCCTGATTCGAACTTACGACTTGGTCTAAGAAATTGTCGCTGCGCTATTTGGGACATTGACCTAACGTTGGAGAACGATTACGCCCACGTTCATTGCTGCTAGAAGCATTTCGGATTAACTGAATTTGGGAGAAGATTAACAGCTCTAATAAAGTTTTGTCAGACCATTTATTTGAGGTATAAATAACGGTTACACTTACTTTCCCAAAGTAGACAATCCCAATCCGTCGAAAGTGGCCGATATCTTCAATCCGTTTGGATTCAATGGCCAGGAGATCTTGTCCAAGTCAGCGACATTTTCTATCCTATCAAACTCAGAACACTGAACGTACAACACTATGTGGGTCCCATCGATATCGGGAATTTCACTGCACGTACAAACATCACATAACTTAATAAGTTTTAACACTTCTTCATTAAGAACTTCTTCGTAAACGTCTTGAGCACTTCCATTTTTGAAAATTAAAAAAAGAAACGTCAAATAAATAAGGGCGCGCATTTTTACTTTTTAAAAATGATGACACAGGCCCATCTACGTTCGACTCGTAATCGCGGTGGAATGATAAGTTTCCCTATCGTTGTCTTATCGGCATCGCCGCTGTGTGTGTACATTGCTGAAAATGACGCACACTAAGATAATAGGAGATTAATACGAACTCTATGTGATTCATGGTCCTATAGTATGAAAGCTACCGGTCCTTTGAGGAAAGGTATTCGTAACATGTTAAAACTTTAAACAATGATGTTTCGGTCTCGGTGCATGGTCGATATCGCGCAGTGTTTCCGCGCTAACTAGAGTAACAGATGATCTGGCGGGTAGATCAGTTATGTCCCATGTTATTTGTTTTTATTTATGTGCAGTGAAGCATGAATAAGGACGTATGTCTCATATTCGCATTTTGAGTTTCATTATTTTCTCACCACTTCAGTTTTGGTTCGGGAGCTCCACTTGCAAGCGGAGTTCAATTGTCAAAATTTCTGTAAAAACACCTTTTTTTAAGGGAGACAGATTACACACACTTAACACAAAAAAAAGAATATAGATAATGAAATTGTTTGTACTATGCACTTCATTATCAAATAAATGCTTACTGCACTAGAACAAAGTTTAATAAGAGGCACGTATCGGACGGGTGAAGCGCGGTAACTAGTTGGTAGCCAGCCGCCATCCGTAGGTAAATGTGTTATGGATATTACGATAGAATAACTCGAGCGGTCGTAGGTAGTCGTAATGCGAGATACATTGACCACAACGAATGTCCAAGGAAAGATTGTGATATAATGTGATACTAAGCGAGCAGGTTGCTTTGATTTGTTTAAGAAATTAGATAGATTGTAAAGTAAAAAGGGACAAAAGGTAGAATAGTCCATAAAACTTTATTTAAAGTAGAATTGTCAATGATTTTCATTCACACAGGTTCTAACGATTTTCTGACATACATAACCACCTTTTACTAGCAAAACTGTTTTGTTATCTGATTTACAAGGATCAGAAAAAAAACAGGTCCTACTATGACGTGCTAATGCCGTCCAATTCCGATGATGTAAAAGGGATAGTGCTATTCGCTATGTATAGCTCCGTCTCTCTCTTAGAGCGGAATCAAGATCGTTTTAAGACTTCATAGTAGGGCCCCAGTTTTGCTAGAAAGAGTATTCTATTTCTTCTACTTCTTATTTCTATAGAACATGGCAGTATATATAAATATTAGGTATAACAGTGACCTTCCATTCAGGAACCTACATACTATTTCGGCAAATGTGGATGTGGGTGCATTTGCCAAAATCGGGTCGCGGCAAATTGAGCTGTTCCAAGTAGTGTCATTAAAACTAAGGCGATATACTTTTAAAGGTTAAAACGCTAGAAATTTATTTATCTATATTTTTTATCCATACAAGTTAAAGTCTAGCTGGTATGGATCCTGCTAGACTATCAGTTGGTTCAATAATACAGGCTGCTGTTTTTATGAAAAACGGTACCGACATGCCTTAGCAGAGCTTTAAAAAAAAATGCAGTTTTCTTTACCTCTCAAATCGAGATCATGATTTCTTTGGCTCTTTTGTTAAACTACCAATAATTACGTATTACGCTAGAAGTCCCATCCCAAAATTACCTTGTAAAAACTGTGTTAATTCAGCTTACACTGATTTTTGAGCTTAAACGTAAGTACCCAAATTATAGTTAATCTCTACTAGATTTTAAATAAAGTTATGTTACTGGCCCAAAAACAGACACCAATTTTGCCCCTAGGCTTCACATCAACTAAAAGAACACACAGCAAAATAAATGAGGTTAGGTACTAAAAATCGCAGTGATATTCAAAAACATTTGTAAAAACTAGGTCAACAGGGGAAATGTTGCCCTGCTGATATTTTGACGGTGTGTAAATGGGCTAACGGCGATTAAATGATGCATTTTTATGTGCAATTCGCCTCACCTATTTTATGAGGCTACAAAAGGATAGGATCGACCCAGTAGGCACCTAATAAAATTATGCACCTTTTTTTATTTGGGAAAGGGGGATGTTTATGTGCGGACCATTATTCAAGGTTGTTAAAACAACAATAAATAGCAAAAACTTCAAGTAATATAATATGTAGTTGCATGTATCCGAACAGAGGACCAAAAATTTTATGAGGCCAATTTTAGTCTTATAATTGAATGATTTCTTTATTCCACTATTATTTTTATTAATTTCAGTGCCATTGTTTTATGTTCCTCATGTTTTATGTGTAGGAATGTGTAATATTAAGTATATATGTACTTACCTACTACTTACATGTCTTACTACATTCTCAGCTAGTGAAATAAATAAATAAAAATCAAATCTACAAAAATATGTTTTATTAAAATATAAGAGTACAATACTTACGTATGTTATAATAATATTGAACAATAATTAATTTATATATATTTAGAAGACTTGTGTGTTTTGACATTTTAAACTTAGTTTAGTACGCTATAAAATACATAATATGTATATAATTAAGTATCAAAGTGGCCCCTATAACTTAGCATGTATTAACAACAATACAGATTACTTTATTAACAAGTATATTTGCGACAAACAATTAGTGTATGTTTATTAGTTGTTAACCTTTATGCTAAATCAGTCACTTGATAATAATATTGTTATCTAAATCCTTAACCAGGATTGACCTAGGTATATACAAACAACGTTTCAATAAAGATAAGTAAGTACAAACCTAGTAATTTTTTAGCCTAAAACAAATAGAACCAATTAAAATAACCTTAAAAAAAAAGAAAATTTGGACCAAATAATTTTGCATTTGTAAAAAAAAACATTCAATAATGGAATGTTCCTATTAAAACTAAGTACATACAAACAAATATTTTC
Source organism: Mamestra configurata (assembly GCA_002192655.3). Taxonomy (NCBI): domain Eukaryota; kingdom Metazoa; phylum Arthropoda; class Insecta; order Lepidoptera; family Noctuidae; genus Mamestra; species Mamestra configurata. Next base: position 518,866 of record NDFZ01005353.1, on the reverse strand, counting down.
TTAGGTTACGTTATAAATGCGATACCCTTAAAACTATTACAATGCGGAGATAACAAACTGAAAGAGTTATAAAGACGTCAAGGTTTACTCGAGAACCAAATTATTTTGGTCAATATAATGATTTCATGGCGTATTTTTAAAATGAGTTTTGCAATAATTTTCCTTTGGTCTGTTGTAATCTTTTGGAGCTTTTCTATGTTATTTATTTGTTTTTACAAGAGCCCACTTTAGCTAGTACCTACTCTCTTTAAAGATATTTGATAAAATTATGATGCGCTCAAGGAAAACAAACACAATTATCTCCCGAATTCTAAAACGCCACATAACTTTTAGACGATTGAAAAGTATTTCTGTCGCTACAATAAAGATTGGAGTGACAGAGATAGAGTACAACGGCGGTTTTAGCGATAGACGTCACAAAATAGAGTCCACATTGTTGTACTATTTGACGCAACTACAATAATAACCAGTGGCAAAACCATCTGTTAGGTACCGTGATCGTTTTTTTTTTTGTTTTGTATTCTGTGGAACAAACATTTTTTTTGTTTTACAATAGTATACGTAGGGCTATTCATCACTACGAAACGTCCTATTTCCCTTACAGTTGGCTCGTAAATACAGTATACTTATGAATATCAATGTAATATCAATTCGTATTTTCTACATCCAATTATTTATTCATCTTTTAAAAGTTGTGACGTGCACATTATGACAGTTATAATTATGTTTCTTATTATTCAAAATTAAACATAAATTCATTTAAAACATTTAAGAATTACGTTTTAGCTTCTGGTGTATTCAAGAACATTTCTTGAATAAGAAATTGATAATGGTCCATTGAGTCAGTGGTTGTTTACATCGATAACATGACGTATTTTGATTAATATTTAAAAAAGGTTTTTTTTTTAGACGAATGAATTATCATAGAAAAATCTGTGAAATTTATGTTAGTCTTCTTTAAAAATGAACTTTATTTCGATAGAAACTAATGTATTCACTACATTCGATTATTATTGTAGCTTGAAATGCTTATGCCGTACCAAGAATGCATAATAAACTGCTATGAATCTAGAAATTATCATTAGGATTTACTGATTTACAGCCGGTTTCAATACCGTACGTAATTATCATTATCATACGTTACAAAGGCAAACATGACGTTTCAGCTACTGTTGGTAGCTAATTTGACAGTTGGTTAAAGGTGGATACGTTATTGAAACAGGCCGTTAGAGAATAAAACAATGGAAAGACAAATTCAGAAGAATAAGAGAAGAAGAAAAGAAATACGATGATTAGGATCCAAAACCAGTCAGGATATTTTGTTAATTCCTGACTCATAAAAATATGATTTCTAAATTCAGAACAGTAATAAGCTTTATAGTTTTAAAACACACCTTGTTGATGTCCTTTATAAAACCAAAGAGGATTTGAAGTCTTTTAACCTAAGCCTCTTTCTTGAAAACGCGATGCAGAAACTGCATGTGAACATGCCATACTTCTTTCAAGACGCAAGCATTTCTATATACTACAGTACATATAGACTACTCCTGTAGACTACTGCAATCTGTATAGACTACTGTATGACGTATGTATAGGTAGACTAGAGCAGAACAAGTTTACCGGCTTCGCATCAGAGGGCGTCGTGTTCCTTCAGCAGGTAATGACCGACTAGTCTCTTCTGTATGTCTGTGACGCCGCCGTAGATCTGCGTGCCTCTTGCGTCCCTGTTGAGAGAACGAAAATGTATCATCATCATTATTCAGTCGAAAGACGACCGCTACTGTATCTGGACGGATGTTTATCCTGCGACGTGATAGATTTCTTGATATCTTATCATTATAAAAAGGTTTTCTCATTCTGTACAGTTTCAACATTTTTGACCGGTTGAAAGCAATAGGCCTGTCCCTTTGTGATGGAAGGGTCTAAAATGTAGTATATCTAGCTGAATAAACTATTAATGAGGATGGATTCACATCTGTCTATTTGGGAAGTGTGAAAATAAAAAAATTAAAATCTCATTTCTAAAAAAAAGGCGTTACCTATAGTGTCTCTCAGCGTCGTAGTTAACAGACAGGCCGCGTCCCCCGAGGATCTGCACGCAGTGGTCGGCGACGGCGGTGGCGTTCCGTCCCGCCAGGTACTTGGCCATCGCGCTGTTCTTAGTGCTAACTTCGACTGCCGCCCGATATGTCGCGAGGCGAGCCGTCTCCACTAACATGCACATTTCTGTTAGGCGGTCCTGGGAAAACAGCATTTTTTTTATGCGAAATATAAATAAAAAAAATCTCCTATACAATTTTTTTTTTTTATGCCACGAAGGACCAATAACTTGACCGAAAAGTTAGAACATTTAGGTCAACGTGCATGTCATCATCATTTCTGCTGAAAGACATCCACTGCTGGACTTGGGCCTGCCCTAAGTATAGCCACATCTCGCAGTCCTGTCTGTCTCGCATCCAGAGTATACCCGCGGCCTTCACCAAGTCATCGGTTCAACTTTTGGTAGGCCTACCAACGTTGCATCTTCTGGTACACTTCCGCACGTCCACTCCACTCTAGAACCTTTTGACCCCAGTGACTATCTATTTGTCTAACTTTTATGTGTGTTTTTGCTATAGTAATTATTATTTTTTGTAAAGTATCGCATTGGGTTACTGTAATGGTAGCTGTATGTATTGAATAAATGTACCACTGACGATTGACAGAATCAAAATCATTTTTGTGTTTTGCGGTGAACGCGGACCTTCATTTTTGCAATTATAATTCAGCATGGAAACAAGAGATGTGGGTTTATATCATCATCTCATATCAAAGAAGAGTGCCGTATACACAAACACATTGGTTCTATATTGAAAATCTTAAAAACAAATATTGACATACCTTTACAGACGCTAATCTGGATAGTGGTTTTCCGAAAGCTTCACGTTTTTTCGCGTAGGAAATTGCTGTGTCGAGTGCCGACTGAGCGATACCTGTGATGATACAAAAATTAAGTAGATATGAAGTGTGACCGGGACGAACCATAAATAACTTATTCGGCGATTTTAATCCGATATATTCCTATTAATTTAAACTTTGCTATTTATTTTCTAATTTTAATTCATCGTCATCAGTCTCTTTAGTTTAGTGCTAGGCTTAGACATCTTCAATCACGAGCCTTTTAACTTGTTTCTGTGTTCTGTGCTACTCGCACGTAGGTGCTGCCAGTCGTCCTGCGAATATCGTTGCGTCATCTAACCTGATGTAGGAATTATTACGAACTAAATAGTTCACTGACTCAGGGGGCTACTCTCTAAACCCGAAGTCTGTAGTTCGGGCTTAGTTGCGGGCGTATTCTACTCCGTATCACCTACGGACTTACGATTAGTTCCGAACCCAAACTAAGGATGAAGTGGTTAGGTGATACGGAGTAGAATACGCCCGCAACTAAGCCCGAAACAACGGACTTCGGGCTTAGAGAGTAGCCCCCCAGGGACGAACTCTAGATCCAAAGTACACACTCCGTATAGTACTGGAATCGACCTAAGAAATATGGGCCATGGCTTGATGATGACGACACTGACAGCGTGCGTCGCGATACCAATGCGGGCCTGGTCCAGCCGCTCCATAGCGATACGAAACCCCTCACCGGGCGGCTCCACAATGTAGTCCTCAGCGATCCGCACCTTCTCCAGGTTCACCAGCACGCGGTCGCCGCCCTGAGAGTTTACGACGTCACTCACCGACAGCATGCGCCGCGATGCCAATGCGGGCCTGGTCCAGCTGCTCCATAGCGATACGGAACCCCTCGCCGGGCTGCCCCACGATGTAGTCCTTGGGGATCCGCACCTCTTCCAAAGTCACCGGACACGCGGTCGCCGCCCTGAGGGTTTCGCTTCAAATCTATTTTATAAGCTCCTCTAGTTTCCTGGCTTGAATTTATGGTAGTGCTGGGTGCAGTGTGCTGCCTATTTTTTTATGTTTTTAGTTTAGAGGACCCATTTGTTACATTTTGTTTAGTTTTTCCGTCCAAAAGATATTGTCATAATTCAAATGATTTCTGTGTTGTGTTATGTCAAATGCTAAATTTTAATGCATGAAAATGATGGACATGATGGTCCTTCAAAAATAAATACAAATTATATTACATAATGCAATTTGTACACCCAGACATTCGTTTTAATGAAACACCAATACCGAGAAGTAATTTTAATAAGCAGTCGATTATTATAAGTTGTTTAGTTTTACTAGAATGTTTAAGCTATAGAGCTTAAAAACAGCCAGTAGAAAAACTGCGAATAAAAATTAGTAAGGAAACGACCACCGGCTCTCAGGACCAACTCATCCAAAAGGATTCATCTTCTTTTCGAGCGATGGTGTTTGCTAACCCTTAAACAGCTGTTGAAAACCCATGAAATGCTAGGGGTGCATGAAAGGCGACTTCCCAGCGGCGTTAACATACATTGTATTGCGATTCCAAATGCCCGGAATACCTTGGAAAGCTAGCACTCGGTAACGCAGAGTCTAGCTGATTAATCTCACCACGATGGTAAACCCAGAAAGTTTATATAACACTAGCTTTCTAACCCGACTTCGCACGCGCATATCCCGTTTTTTCCCGTTCCCGTAGGAATTTCGGGAATCCGCTCATAGTGCTCCCCTACACTCCTCAAACAACCTACGTACCAAATTTCAGCTTTCTACCACACGTGATTTCGGCTATACGTCGTTTGTCAGTCACTCAGTCAGTAACGAAAGAGTTTTATATATATATACTAGTTACCGCCCGCATGATTGTCGAAAATTATCCCAAGGGAGCATATTCTCGGGATAAAATATGTAGTATCCTATGTGTTATTTCAGACTATAATCTACCACTGTGCCAAATTTCATTAAAATCCATTCAGTAGTTTTTGCGTGAAAGAGTAACAAACATCCATCCATCCATCCATCCATACTTACAATCTTTCGCGTTTATAATATTAGTAGGATTGATTATGTTAGGTATTCTTGCGTGTATGACGACTAACCAGTATTTATGTTACAATGTATATACGAAATGTCTGCACCCTGTCTGTGTAAGTAAAACTAATTATGATTGTTTAATGGCCACTCCAACTTGTGTTGCATGCATGCAGTGTTAATATGTGCACTTGTAATAGATTTCAATACAATATACCTTACGCTCATGATGCGCTCCTTCTTCCCTCTGAAGACACCTTCTGTTTCCATCGGGATCAGGAAACCTGAGGAACAGTTTTTTTTTTTAAGGATTCTATAAAAATAAGGTACTTACAAAAAAATTAAGACCGAAGATCAAATCATATTGTTATATTTATAATAGGTGCCGTGAACTTAAAAGTTATAGATTTTTCTATAATTCTGATCCGACTTTAGTTCCTCTATGACTTGTCACACCGGCGACGATCAGCGAGAAGCGAGAAAAGCTACAAACTAGATACGAGCTGGCGAGCAGTGAGAAGCGAGTGTGTAGTTCCGATAGTTTTGTCGCTCGGCTATGAGCGAGTGCTCTTGGGCGACGCGCGATTACCCGCACCACTCGCTCCGGCCCGTACTATAGACGCACAGTAAACATGATCGCTGGTTGGTCTCTCGGCGTGAGTTCTGACTTCTGCTGACCGGCAAGCAAGCATTGAGCGAGTATTATCTTTGATAGCTCTTGTCGTTGCGACGAACTAGTGGTAAGAGAGTTCTCGCCGGAAGTGTGAACAGCCAGATGTTAGGGACCCAATCTGTGAATTGCGCCCAGTTCTCTTGTGGCATGCGGCAGGTATGACTTGCCCAGGTCCATTCTAATGAGGCAGCTACATGCCTACATCTGCGATTTGAGTTTTGGAATGAAGAAGAAGAATAAAGCATTAATTATTAGCTAAAAGTCAACTTACAAGCAAGCCCTTTATGTCTAAGTTCAGGGTCGATGGTGGCGAAAGTGACGAGGCCTTTGCCCTCAATAGCGTTGGTGACCCAGGTCTTCTTGCCGTTCAGCACCCAGTAGTTGCCATCCAGCTTGGCTCTGGTCTGTATTCCGGCGACGTCAGTGCCCGCGCCTGGAAAGATCAATCATATTTATTGATGAACGAAAAGATAAAGAAGAGAGAAAATGCTTTTTGGCAAAACACAAAGGCACATAAACATTTTTTAAGGGCCAATGATCGTAACAACCTGTATTGAAGACCTGTTAATAGGCATATGTAGTGATAATTCAAAATTTTAATGCCTCTTTTTAGGGTTCCGTAGTCAACTAGGGACCCTTATAGTTTTTTTGTAATGTAATAATAGTTAAGTACTTTTTACTGTTTTTCTGGCATGGTTTAGGAGACGGGTAATTACGGAACCCTACACTGTGCGTGGTCCGACACGCACTTGGCCGGCTTTTTTTAATAGGTAGATTCGGTAAGAGAACGTAGTCTAAGTTAATTCTTGGGCGATCTTTGTAATAAAAGGTTCTATTAATTGTGTAATATAATATGTGCATTTGGAATCCAACTACATTCTTACACAACTAAATTTTTATTTAGTCCGGTAAATTTTTATGATCTTTGGTCTAATCTATTGGTTTTTATGATCTTTGGTCTAATCTATTGGTTTTTTTTAATGTGTTTTTATTAACCCCCGACGCAAAAACGACGGGGTGTAATAAGTTTGACGTGTATGTGTGTGTGTGTCTGTGTGTGTGTCTGTCTGTGGCATCGTAGCTCTCGAACGGATGAACCGATTTTGATTTGTTTTTTTTTTTGCTTGAAGGGTGAATTAGTCGGGAGTGTTCTTTGCTATGTTTGATGAAAATCGGTCCAAGATGGCCGCTTATTTTTTATGTTTTTAAGTTTTTTGTCGGGGGTTTTAAAATTTTTAATTTAATTTTTGGCGCAATATTGAGACAAATCGTTTACTGCGTCAGGTGACTGCGATAACGGGAGTAAAACAAATTAGTCCGCATTACTATCTAATGGTAATTAGTAAACATTCAATATTTAACATTGTAATTGATAAGTGCAGTTACAAGTTCGGGGCAGACGGTTTAATTTTCTGAAGTCGAGAGTCGAGATACAGAATAGAACTATGAGTTACGTTCACTAACGTCCAGACAACAGAACATCCTACTTAAATCTATATATTGTCTTAAAATGTGATACAAGTCAAACTGATCTCTTTTTAAATAATTGTAACCTTGAATATTTAAGGAATTATTATTTACTAGCTGTCATCCGCGGCTCCGCCCGCGTAATGTCGAAAATTATCCCAAGGGAACATATTCCCGGGATGAATATCCTATGTGTTATTCCAGACTATAATCTACCTCTGTGCCAATTGTGTAAATTTCATCGAGATCCGTTCAGCCGTTCTGACGTGAAAGAGTAACAAACATCCATTCATCCATCCATCCTTACAAACTTTCGCTTTTATAATATTAGTAGGATGTTATATTTTATTGACTTTAATCCGAATGTTAATTTTCTTGTATAAATTTATTTTTAGTTTCTATGATTAGGATTTTTAACTTTAAGAAATAGTTAATAGTAGTAGTGGTAACAATAATTTTTGCCGTGCCCTTACACTACAACGGCTCTTAGCTCTAACCTTTGTAAACATCTTGTTTTTACCTTGTGGAACGCAATAAATGAAAATATGAATATGAATGAATCCATGAGTTGGTATTATTTGATTTTGACAGTCGCATCAATAAGGGTGATTTTCGCAGTTCAAGTTCAACTTTCTTAGGTTACAGAGCAATTTGATTGTTCAGGCACATAAAGCCATCCGAAACTGTCAAATTTTCAATTTTAGTTAAAGTTGAAAATCTATTAAAGTAATTTGACAGATTGTTGTAACTTGATGTGAATTACGCGTTTATATTTATTATTCTGTGATTGCAATTATTTCCGACGTGATGAGTTCTAACCGATAAAATCCTTTAAATATGAATCGTCCTCATCTAGACTAAATGTTCGAAAAAGGTTGACGAGTAAAATTGTTATTTATAATCAATTTGCAATATTATTTGTGATTATTAAAATTATGGGTAATTATGGGTAACAATCTAGTGTTGGTCCTCTAGAAATACTCTTTATTGTACCTACACTATACAAAAATAACATTAGTGTCTTAATAAAAATAGAAGGGTGTAATAATGGGTGGTTTTAGCACTAAAAGCGATCTTTTACAGAAAGATTTGGATGGATTTGACTGAGAAGGAGAAAACATATGTTGGTAGTTCGTGGTATACCATTTAACTCAATAGTATTTAGGTCCAGCAAAAATACAATACCTGGTTCACTCAAAGCGAAGCTCCCGAGAGCGCCTTTAGCGAAATCATCCAAGAAGATCTCTTTCTGCTTCTCAGTCCCTTTCTCATTCACCAGATTGAGATAGAGGAAGTTGTGTATAGACAGGATCATGCCGGTGCTGGCGCAGCCGCGGGACAGCTCCTCGACGGCCAGTGCTAGGGACAGGTAGTCCAGGCCTAATCCACCATTCTTTGGGCTGACGCAGGCACCCATCAAACCCATGCTTGCGAGCTTTTTGATCTGGAAGACGGGAGCAGTTTTTTATTGAGGCGGCCTTAAAAATATAATATTATTGTAGAGGAGTAGGTAAATATAACAGGCGTTCTGTATTGTCTGCCTACCACCATGGAAAAAGCCGTACCTTAATTTACTTATCTATATGTGTAATGGTCGCAATCGAGACGTTGGGTCACGGTTTTATTCTCATATAAGGTGTCATTGTGTTGCGGAACGTTTTTTGTTTTTGTGTGGTTGTGTTGTTCAAACTGCTTTCTTTTATTTTATTTTGTTTGTTATTTACACTAACTTATATATATCTTTTACTGCACATTAACATTTGTAATTATATTTATCTACATTTACATTTCACACCTACAAAACTGATTTACGTCCGTACACTTCAACGAAGGTTCAGTTGAAAACCAGCGTCAGGCAACTCCTAGTTGTCTGGCATTTTGCTGAACTGGACCTATTTGGCGCAGCCGCGGGGCATACAATGTTTTTGTTTTAAATTAAGCTGTCTTTCATTTGTATCTACAATGTGTGTCTGTGTGTGTGTGCCAAATAAACTAGTTTTCTTTCTTTCTTTCTTCTTCATTGAGTTTATCTATTTGTAATTTCTCAATAGCAACCCAGAGTCTGGTTAATGCGTATGATCTCAAACTTTCGCGTTAAACAGGCTTCATGTTGTTACCTTAAAACAACAATTATTCTGTTTCAGAATTATCTACGTGCAAGTCACCTGTTGCTACAATACCTTCTAAAGGGCATGTATTTTCGTCAGATTGATAAATCAAACATGCAGAAAGTTGATAGCAATGCACTGCCTTTTTTGAACTGGTGACAGCATACCTACATACGTACCCTATCATACATTGTCATACAAAACGATAAGAGTAATCCCATTTCTTTATCGTGCTATATTACGGTATAGTTGCCTGTAATAATAAGCGAGTATGCCTATCCATCTTACTCAGTGGCGGATTAGCCATATAGCAAGAGTAGCAAATGCTACGAGGCCCGCGCATGTGGGGGCCCCGCACCTAGAAACAGGTATAAAACATGTGCTGAAAATCAGCGCCATGGCTCTGTCTCACACACAAGTCCTAATGCCTACCAAACCTAGCGAGCCGTTTGGCGAGATGTGACGCATATTTTCTAACCTGTTTAAGTCTCTAATTATGTTTGTTTATTTATGGTATGGGTTCGCGCAAATAAACTATATATTTATTATTTCTTAACTTTCTAGCTAGCATACCTTATGAAACCTAAGAAGCTCTGGATTCGGCCCATATAAATAATGTAGGCAAAATCTAAGTAAATTACCCGCATAAGTCGAAGAAGTTTTAATTAGATATTTTCATTTTTTTTTTATATGGGTTTGCTCTTGACTCTAGTCTAGGTCATAGATAACAGAGACAAAGTCGACGATGGAGCGAGCTTACCCAGAAGAAGCCTGTTCACTCTAATTTTGAAGAGATTAGGGTTGTATGCGTTCGGAGACACAGACGCAGGCAGAGAGTTCCACGCCATTTTACGAAAGTTTTAGGTTTAGAGGACCCCTTAGTAATTGCTACAAGCCCCGCGCTGGCTTAATCCGCCACTGATCTTACTTAATCCTGGCTACATACATTAATGTAAACCAAATATTAATCTTAGTTTAGTTCAATGTATGTATGTATCTGTTATGTTATTACATTACCAATCAGTACCTATAATAATTTTTAACTTAATACACTAATTTTGATTGATTTGTTAATTCACTGGTTTTATGCTTTGTTTTAAATTATTTTTATCAATCACAATAAATGTAGTAATGGAAATGTATATTATAAATATAATAGTGCATGTGGTGTTAGCCTATAAGTAATTGTTGCACTTATAAATGTATATCGTGTAGGTAGGTACTTTTAAAAGCTATGTAATGTGTAAACAATTTTATTGTTGGCTAACCTAAATAAATAAATAAAATACATGAAAAGTATTGCTAATAGAACAGGCAGGCACAGAGAAAAATATATTATAAAAACTGAAGCACAACAAAGTAAAGTAGAGCATTATTGTATTCAGATATTAAGGTGGTAACCGTAACGTTTTTATCTCCTGATAAAACGTTCTGTAAAACACACAGTTTTATTGAAAAGTCAGATAATCTATCTACTTGGTTAGGCACTTATCTGTATGTTCTGTTACATTTCTAGTAATGTGTTTGTGTATAAACAGGGCTGGCAATTGCGTAATAGTGTGTTGACCATAACATGTTTGTTTGTTTTCGATTTTCTAATAAACGTCATTTCAATAAACACTATTATAAACACACACTTAACGTGTAATAGTTATAATGTTAAAATATTTATTTGTTGGGTCACTTTCAATGTAAGCATTCATATACATTCTTTGTGTTTTGAAGGGGAATGCCTTTCTATTGTGTAGCGTTGTCTTAATCCTACTAAGTACTACCTATTATAACGCGCGCGCGTGAAGTATTGTGGAATGAAGTTTGTAACTCTTTCACGCAAAAACGACTGAACTGATTTTGATGAAACTTTGCACTAATATAGCTCATGCATCAGAATAATATATGGGCTTTAAATCTAAAAACTTGTACGGCTGAAATGCCGAATTAGTGAAACCCATATTGTCTGAAGAACTTATGTTAGCTACCTACATTCTTGCAAATAAATAGGTATAAAATTAATTTATATATCATTCATTTAATTTTAAAAAGGGGGGAAGCACTAATTGCACGCCGACGGCAGCTATTAATGTTATAAACAGGTGAAAGTGTTTGTTTGTAGGAGGTAATCTCTGCAAGCACATATAGGTATGATTACATAAAGCTGCCATTTATAGATAAAAAGACTCGCCACAAGTGTTGCCAAGGTAAAAAGGTAGGCTAAGTCTAAGGAGGACAAAGATTCGAGGCCAGATATAGGTGGGGACCTATGTCTGACCTTAGTAGCCTAGTTTTTGTTTTAATTTATTAAATTTAAAATTTCCATCAGTTCTTGGAGCAATGCTTATGGGAAACCATTAACCTTAACCTTGAACGCCAGAGCATAAACGCATTCGCATTGGTGTGCCCCCGTTGCGGAATTTGTTCGAAAGAGTCACCGCGGCCCTGGAACGCAAAGGGCTTTAGAAGGAACACGGATGGGTTTTAGTCAGTAAGAGTCTGACACGCCCTTCCGCTCCACCCAGAGCGGAAGAAGTCATTTGATGATTTCCCATCCTTAAAAAAAAAAAAAAAAAATTGGTGTGCCCCCCACGCCAAGCCACAAATTCGCCGTACTTTTTGTCACATATTTGTGACGTTTGGAGTACAGGGCACGCGCTTGCTTGTCATGTATACGTGACAATGGCGTTAAGTTGTTCAGATTACAAAAACAGTATAAATTAAAAAAAAAAAAAACTGAGTACCTCGAAATATGAGAAAAACACTGTCAAGTTTTCTATTAGATCTTTAGAGATATAATCACAACTGTTATATTGATATGATAACAGTAAATGTTATGTCAGAGGAATGTTATCAAAAGTTTTATGGAAAAATCTTAATCCACTTTTATAAATATAGCATAAGATACTGCAGTTTCTAATCACATGGATAGGCACAGATCAGCAAGAGAAATTGCTTAAACAAGACCATGGAAATATAACTGTTTCTAAGTCCTGACTTACAACTCTGTATTTATGTATTACTAGTTTTTGTACACGATGTCGCGCATATCCCGATTCATCCCGTTCCCGTATAGCCAACCTCATAAATGTGGCCATCATATACAAAAGGAATTTTCCAAATCCAACTGGTAGTTCCAGAGATTACTGCGTTCAAACAAACAAATTCTTTAGCTTTATTATATTACTTATAGATTATTTTTATACTGGATTCTATCCTCAGTGCTGATCTCTCTCTATCACTCAAAGGTTTGCTGGGAGAAAACTCCATTTGGAGTTAAACTTGTCTTTGTACAGAACTGAATTATCACTGTATGCAATATAAGTTGTTTTGTTGTACAATAAAGAATTAAGAATAGATAAGCAATTTTCTTAACTGTAAATCGCTTTACTGTGTCCGTAAGTAGATATCTCAATTTCTGATCTGAAATGAATGGTCAGCAAAAGGAGTAAGTACCTACGTAAAGTTCATAGCAGGTTGCATTTTATAATTTCTGCTTTTCCCATGGGGAAAAGGCCATGATAATAATATTCAGAAAGATGAATATTTTCTTAACTGTTTACTAAGAATAGCCGGATTTTAAAGAATATATCTTCAAATGTGAAGTGATTAATAAGTTTACCTCTGCTGGTGATACTTTGTTCTTTAAGTAGCATACTCTGGGTGCATCGTCCTCACATAATATTAAATTAATTTTTGTATACCAAATTTTGTAAATTCATTATTTGAAAAGAGTAACTATGGAGTTTCTTGTCCGTTCTTCTCCATAAGAATCTACCTTTCCGAATGGACAGTAGAGTCACTTTATTAATGTAACATTATTATTTTACTGAACTGTAAACGATGACGTTCAAAAGTGCCGTTTAATGGCCTAATTGAAATAAACGTTTTGACTTTGACTTTGAAGCATACTCACAGGTTCAAATGGGAACCTGGCCTCAGTGTCATGTAGGGCTGCTACGGGCTTCAAGTGTTCGGTGGCAAAGTTCCTCGCCATCTCCTGGACACTTTGTTGCTGCTCCGTCAGCTGTGTTGTGAAGGAGCGACGTGAAGACAATGTTTTCAGGCATTGTCGAGAGTAAACTGGAAGGGAAAGAAAGACTATTATCATCAGGCTAGTATTTTGCCTACTTATTGTTTTGGTTTGGAAAAGATAAGAAAAATAATTTAATTTTTACCTGTGCTTAAATTTACACCTAAATAAATTATTGTAGGCAAGTAACTAACCTCTTGCCACCCACATACAAGTTTAATTAATTTATATTAGGCTCTAAAATTACTTGTAAATCATATGCACAAGGGCATGGTAATTAATTATCAACTCTAAAATAAAATTTTGTTTTTTAAGAACTTGTGGTACTTACTGCCTAATTTCGAGGATTTCAAAAGCGGAGTTGTAGCCATTTTAAAATGCAGATAAGAACTGATGTTATATCACCGAAACAGTACAAATGAACTAACTCACAGTTGACACTTGAATTGCGATACGAATGATAATGATAAAACAACAAGGTCACACAAACATTCTACAAAAGTACCTCCTACTTCCAAAAACCGGTCCACGAAATTGTGTCACGATTTTCAAGTCAACACACAAGTAAATAGCACAGTAATGCAGCCCATTACAATAATGCAGCTAACCACTACTTCAAACACCGATTATAGCAGTAGTATTACATTAATTCCGTTTTTTATTTACATTTTACAAATGCGGCTAAACTATTTTAGGATCATAATTATTATAGACTGTAACACCCAGATGTTAAGAACTATTTTATCATATCAATGTTTACAGAAATCAAACAATTTTCGTTTGTAATGACAGGACATTGACACTTGACATTTCTGTAAATAACGTTCTGTGCCACCCAGCGCATTAATGAAATTCAATATTTGTGTTTGATGTTCTTGCAATTCTTAATTTTCATAATTCAAAGTAATTAATATTTTTATTCAAGAGTACATTTATTTGCTACATAATGTTTGTGTAATTGTGAAATCCACGGATGAAACGACAACATTTTTAATGACAGTAACACCAACGCTTTTGACTTTGACAGTTTGACACTGACATTTTCGATAATACGATACGATCCTCGAAGTTCGTGCTATTGTTTGGGATTGGGATTCGCGTTCTTACAGAAATTTATTAATTTACGGGTTCCAATAACTATTTAATTGAAAATGTATAGTTGGATAATGTGATCCAATCATCTCTGTGATTTGTCGTTCCGAATTAACTCCATATAGTGAGCAAAAACAAGCAAAAGTTTTAGTGGTTTTCAACAACACCCATTTTTCAGTCAACATGACTTCGATTTTCGACCAGTATGAGCAAGCCTCCCAAGGTTCCCAGCGACCAAAACCTGTGACTGAACCAATGGTGTCCTCGGGATACATCAATATGCAACTGGAAGATAATACACCTATGTTTTCCAAGAATAAAATGATTCTAAAGAATCTGTCAGATCTGATAACCCATGCAACGGTGTCTAACGATTACCTGGTTCTGGCCATGGCTAATGGGAATCTATTTCGGCTCAATCTAAAGAAGCCTGATTGTGGTGAAGGTAAAACATTTGTAATTTTCTTTCGTTTTTCGGTTAAATTGTATTTTCACTAACTATCCATGTTAAATGATTGAAATTTAACTTTTATCATACACTACAGAAACAAACATCAATTTCAGAAATTCAGTACTCAAAATTCGTCCAGCCAAACTCAAAACTGACAGGCATCTTCCTCGATCCGCTTGGACAGCATCTCCTCATGGCATTTACTCCTAGAAACAAAAAGGATGGCTCTCCAGAGCTCATTTACTTGCATCAAAACAGTTCAAAGTCCAAGCAGGTTACGAAATCAAAGAAGTATGAAGTAACAGAAGTGGGTTGGAATTGGGAGAACACATCGGAGATAAACACAGGTCCAATACTGCTTGGTACATCTCAGGGACATATCATTGAGACAGAATTGGAAGCGGACAGTGACAAGATGTTTACAGCCAGTAACCAGTATTGGAGAGAGGTAAGAGCATATGAAAACCTCTTTTGTAATTTTTTTTGTTATATTTTCAAAAGTTTCATTAATATCATACACTTTAACAGCTATTATTGATATTGAGTCAAGTAAAAATGATTTTTCCTTTAAAGATTTCTTAGTAGTAGTCTGGATTTGTGCAATTATCTGGTTGATAGCATTAGGCTCACTATGCGTTAAGTTTTTGTCCCTTTGGGATTCAGTCCAATCAGAAACAGCTGAATAGGCTCACCATTTATTAATACATTAGCTTTTGCCCGCAACTTTGTACGCACATATCCTGTTTTTTCCCGTATAGCCTATAGCCTTCCTCATGAATGTGGCTATCATATACTAGAAGAATTTTCGGAATCCAACTGTTAGTTCCAGAGATAAGCACGTTCAAACAAACAAATAAACTCTTCAGTATTATTAGATTCAATATTATATTAGTATTTATTTATTTATTAACACACACAAATGTACAGAGGCGGACTTAATGCCATAGGCATTCTCTACCAGTCAACCTTTGAGTATAGATTAACAGTCCAGTGTACCCTATGTGGTACACAAACACAGTGGAACTCTATGGATTAGTGCAATTAGTTACTTATTGCTGAGGTTACTGTTAGCATATTAACACTTTCGGTGCCCAGAACTCAGCATATGGGTTGAACAATAATTTGTTTGTGTGCCCACAACTCACAGTCTGAGTCATTGCCATATGTGACTGTGTGAAGCAAATTATTGTTTAAACCATATTCTGAGTTCTGGGTACCAAAAGTTTTAACATTGGAATTATTGTCATAAAGGAACAGGAGTGACAACAAACAATTTTCTGGTAAAAAATATTAATTGACATATTATTTCATTATTACTTGATTCACAACACTTTTTAATAAACTACAACCGATTTAATAATCTATGTATATTAATTTGATTATATTTTAATTTTGTTACTTTCCTACACAAGCTGCCTAGTTACCTTCCTCTGTATGGAAGCAAGGATATTGATGGTTTGGTAAACAAACATTTTTGCTTTCATTCATACTTTTTTTTATAGTTTTTCTATTCAAAGTATTGTGGAACCTTGATTATCAGTATCAAAATGTCCTGAAATGTTCATTTTGGTTGACTAAATAAAAAATCCGACTTTTTTTTCTCAACTTGTGTTTCCTACTTCTATGGAAGGGGCTCCCCTATAGCTTTTAACCTTTTGAACGCCAGAGCATAAATATATTGGTGTGCCACCGATGCCAAACCACATATTCGAACAGTTTGTTGACAGTGGCTTGTTGGGCACTTTTTCATTTGTCAGTAATACTCTAAATTGATAATCTGGTAAGAATGCACTAAAACTAGATGGTCCAGGTTCCACTCTATGTTAAGGTTAACCTTGGTAGTCAGGTTTGCTAAAATTGGTTTGATTTTAATTGATATATATTTTCCTTTAAATATGAAGCAGTTCTAGTAAAATAATTGGCTTAAACGGCTTAAATAGCACTAGAAGCAACAGCAGTCGAATTGTTAACTTAATTTTTTTATAAATTATTGTCTCCATACTTACTGTAAATATAACTGCTTTAAAAGTTTATTTATTTACACTTTACGCACACAAATGTACAGAGGCGGACTTAATGCCATAGGCATAAAAGTTGAATTCTGGGGTTAAAAATGCCATAGGCATAAAAGTTGAATTCTGGGGTTAAAAATGGAAACTGTAAAGAGCATGCCATCGTCGCGCCAGCAGTGATTAAAGATGGCAATACTTATAAAATTCGTGGAGCCGAAAGCCAGCTAGGCGCATTATTTGTGACACCACTAGTCAAACCCGTCGTTGCTATATGACACTTGCCTCCTTACCATCCACAGCCCAACTTCACCAACTGCTGGTCATAAGCCCACCTTTTCCTGTGCCACTGCCCAGGCTCCTGTGCCCCTCATCCAGGTTATACACGCGACGGAAACAATATCACCTTCCCATCTTGCTGTCAGACAACCAACATTGTTTATACTGGTCCTTGGACACCACTCAGTCACTGCCTTATTCCAGCTGACATCACCGCGCCTTACCATGTGTCCTGGCCAACTCCATTTGAGTTGCAAATAATAATAATAAAATTCTTTATTCTGGACAACATAAGATCCACTGTTAGTAAATTTCTTATAATTAATGTTAGTAGGTACATATATTTTATTATTTTATTAATTGAATGTAACAACCCCATATCACTACCCACCAACCAACCATAACTCGTTTTCGAATATCGAAGAAGTGCCATTTGTGTCATGGTTTGTGTAATTGACTCCACTGATAGGTATGCATGTTTTGTGAGAAAAACTGACATTGCCGTAACAAGAACTGCGGCCGCCAAGGAGTCTCCATGCTCTGAGTAACTGCTATGGAACTTAGCTTAACTGTAAACTGGTTTTAATCCTTGCCTGCAAAGCTTTCATTTCATGATTGATTCCAACAACTGCTACCATTGACCAAAACTTTGTCTATTTTCAGATTTTCGACATCGGCAAAGGTGCGACTGACATGCCTATTACAGGTATACAGTTCCATAGAGTAAACAATACGAGTAAATACTTCATCTTTATCACTACGCCGACTAGGCTGTATCAGTTCATGGGGCATGCCACAACCCAAGGTGACAAGCCCTCTCTACAGTCGATTTTCTACTCATATTTGACCATTCCTGAAACTGGTTTCCAAGAAATTCCGTCCACATTGAAGTACTCCAAACTTCAGTTCTTTGATAAGAATGGACTGCCTAAAACTTTTGCATGGTTGACCGAGCCTGGGATATTTTATGGACAGGTTAGTAAAACTTAAACATTTTTATGAGATAGGCTGCACTGCACTCTGCTCCAAAATCCATAAAGGCATAATCATTAAAAATCCATCCAAATCTGTAAAACGATCTGCCACCTTGATACAGCCATATTTGGTTTCAGTGTAACAATGCATTACATTTTTATTTATTAGTAAAATTTTCCTTATACTCATGCTATTATCGTAACAAATCTACTCGTATGTAACCGTTTCAACCAACATTTTCGTCCAATTCATTTGAATAGTATTTTTGCCTTATCAGTTATCGCAATCAGCCTATTATGTTCCCAACTCTCGATGAGCCTTATCGAACAATCTTTAATCCCATTAATGAATGCTTCACAGTTGGACCCAAGTTCCCAACAGAACTCAAACTCGTTGTTCACCCAAGGCGCCCTGATCAGTTACCCGACTGAAGGCGACGAACAGGAAAATGCTCCTCTATCCTTCGTCCTCACAGAGTTCCACGTACTACTTATGTACTCCGACAGGGTTAAAGTTATCTCACTGATAAGCCAAGAGTTAGTCTTCGAAGATAGATATTCAGAAGCCCATGGGAGACTAAAAAATATTGTGAGGGACACGAAGAAGAGAACTATATGGGCTATCACAGATAAGTGCGTGTTTAGATACAAAGTTGTACGAGAGGAACGGAATCTATGGATTATTTACTCGGATAAAGGGCAGTTCGATCTAGCCAAAGAGTACTGTTATAATAACCCTGCATACATAGACGTTATAAATGTAAAACAGGCCGAACTCCTATTTAATCAAGGTGACTATGAGAGGAGCGCGGAAATATTCGCTGACACGCAAAAAAGCTTTGAAACCATATGCCTCAAATTCCTGGAACTAGATAAAATAAATGCTTTGAAAGTGTACTTAGAGAAGAGATTGGAAACATTGAAGGAAGATGAGAAGACACTGATTTCTATGCTAGTCATTTGGATGACCGAGTTGTATCTATCTCAATTAGGTCTACTCCGTCGTACAGGGAAGCAAGATTCCGAAGTATACCACCAAATTCAGAGCAACTTTGAAGTATTTTTACTGCATCCGAAAGTTGCTAAATGTATGCAGCACGTCAAATCTGTGGTATACGACCTGATGGCTTCCCATGGCGACAAACAAAATCTAATCAAGTTAACGATTATAAACGAGGATTACGAGAATGTAATAGCTCAGTATATTTACAAGAAATCTTACTTAGAAGCTATTGAGACGCTCAAAACGCTGAAGAGGCCGGAGTTGTTCTACCACTTCGCTTCAGTACTAATGGAAGAATCGCCGAAACATTTTGTGGATGCCTTGATATCTCAGGGAGCGAGATTGAGCCCTTCAAAATTGTTACCGGCATTTCTATCTTGTAAGAACGACACTGATCACTTGTCCGAAGTGATCAGGTATTTGGAGTTTATTCTGCAGCATTACAACGTGAAGGATAAGGCGATACACAACTATTTGTTGACGCTGTATGTGGAACATGACCATGAGGCGCTGACCATGTATCTGTCACGTCAAGGACAGGATGTTACGATGGTGAACTATGACGTGCATTATGCTTTGAGGTAAATTTTTGTTTGACGATATCAGAACCTTTTAACTTAACGCCAGAGCATAAACGCATCGGCGAGCCCCCTACTCCCAGCCACAAATTCGCCGTATTTTTTGTCACATATAATTGTGACCATGGCGTTCAAAAGGTTAATATTATAAATGCGAGAGTGATTTTGATTGTTACCTACGCTTTCACGCGTAACCACTTTTTTTTTATTTTTATTAATTTTGATACAAAGATAGGTGGGACAAAAGAAGGTAAGTAATGAGCAATTTTAATGCGAGCGAAACCGTGGGCGAAAGCTAGTAATTTTATAAGTACTTTTTGCCTTCATGGAACATTGACACACTCCTACTTTTTCTTACGACGTTTTTATCATGAGTTGAAATCCAAGTACTGCAAGATTCAATTTCCGTTACGGCAGAAGAAAGGAAAATATTGGTGTTGCTTTTTCCATTTTAGCATTTGAACATTTCCATTACATTATTTACACAAAATCAAAAAGCAAGCCTTCAGACAACTAAAAAACTAAATTGGTTGCTGAAGTAGGAAAGTAAATCTGTTATGGTATAGGTACCAGTGCGCATCAGCCATACCAATTCATATCTTATTACAACGAAGTAAGAGTCACACACATTATTTCCAGGTTATGTCGCGAAAAGAACCTATCTGAAGCGTGCGTAAAGTTATCAGCATTACTGGGTCTGTGGGACTCTACGGTGGAGCTCGCGCTACAAGTGAGCCTCTCGCTCGCCAAGAGCATCGCAGACATGCCGGAGCAAACCGAGCTCAGGAGGCAGCTGTGGCTTAATATTGGTGAGTATGCGTATGTAGTGAACACAAGCTTAAAATCCTAACTAATAATATAAATGCGAAATTGAGTGAGTTCCGTTGTCTTGCCTAAATCGCTGAGCCGATTTTGATACATTTTAGTGCAGAGATGATGAGACTCTGGAGATGGTTATTTTTATTTAATTTATTTTGGGAAAACTTACAGCTAAACAGATACAGTTAGTTAAAGTTTAAACAAAATATGGCCAATAACAGGCTTTGGAACTTTGCGCGAGCGAAGCCACGGGCGAAAGCTAGTAAAATAGTAAACTTTGAATGCCACAAATGGAGACAAAGAAAAAGAGTTAATTTGTGCTAGGTGGGGCTTGTTTGCCGCATACAACAATCACCCTCAAAAACACAAACACGATGTCGTTTGCTGCGTCCAAATTAATCGTCTTAGCAACCGTTACCAATTTTCATTTGACATAATTATTATGACAATCGTTTCAGGGATTTGTAAAATAGTTGATTATTGCTTACTCGATCACATGCGGTGTCTCACGCTAAATAGAGGGAGAACTGTATCCCGACATGGCATTTGAGAACCGGTTACTAAAGTAATAATAATAATTTTATTTATTTCTTACCACAAATAACAGAGAAAGTAGTTAAATAGTCTACAGACACAATTTTATAAATAATTTGTGGAAGACTGGTGCCTAAACTAAGTTTTTTACAAAACCTGTACGTCAGGTCACCAGGCCCCCTAAACAAAGTTCTACATTATTATTGTTGTACTGGAGACGATCTGATTCGCATATAATATTCAAATAAAAATCTCATACATTATTGATTAGATCATAACTTAATTTACAAAAATAAAAATATAATGATTTAGTTAGGTTACATGCAAGGGAGGATTATGTGAATGAATGTGGTGTGTGGGCGAGTGTGTGTGATGTGGAGTGAGTGTGGGGTATTTTTGTGTGCGTTGTAAAGGGAACAGTATGTTAGGATATGGTTTTTAATAGATCTTCAATTTGGGTATAATCTAAGGTGATAAGCCAGTCAGTTATATTTTTTTTAAAGTTGTTTTGTTTAGGGCATGAATAGAGAGTAAATCATTCAGTCTGTTGTATAGAAATGGGCCAAGAAAAGAAAAGAAATTACGGGCAAATTTGGTTTTTACTGATTTAGGTTGGCATACATTCCTTCTTCTGCTTCTCTTGTCGGTATTTTGAAAATCTACCTTTTTCAGCTGAAAGCGTGATCACGAAAACTCAAGACATGCAGGAAGCGATGAAATTCCTCCAAGAGTGCCCGCTCATCAAAATAGAGGACATACTGCCTTTCTTTAGCGATGTCGCCACCATCGATCACTTCAGACAGCCTATATGCGAGTCTTTACAGGTATCCTATCATAAATGTGTATTTGTCTTGTTGAAAGTCTTTTGTCAACCTTTTGAACGCCAGAGCATAAACGCATCGGCGTGCCCACGACGCCATGTCAAGAATTAACCGTACATTTTTTTTAATAACTATTGATAGGCACTCGTTAGACCACTATCTCACCTGATGGTAAGCGATGATGTGGTTGAAGATGGAGTACGCTTGCCTAGAAGTTATCTATTAGAAAACACAGACTCAGGGAATATTTGTGACGTTTGGCTTACAGAGGCCACGCGCTAGCTTGTCATATATACGTGACAATGGCGTTCAAAAGGTTAAAATAAGTTTAAGCACTATTCTTAGGTTTTTCGGATTTTAAAACATGATCTTTATTTTATTTTATGTAAAAACCGATTTTCTTTCCAATAGGTTTTTAAAGTTTCGGCCGAATGGCTGAATCTAATAACTAATATTATGTCACTAGCAAGTCTACTGACTGGGGCCCTACTATGAAGTCTTAAAACGATCATGATTCCGCTCTAAGAGAGAGACGGAGCTATACATAGCGAATAGCACTGTCCCTTTTAAATCATCGGAATTGGATGGCATTAGCACGTCATGGTAGGGCCACTGATTGGTTATTGAGTTCGGCCGTAAAGCAACTACACAAGTAACACAATAATTTGGTGATGCAAAGCTGTTATTCATTAATGTTGTTGACTTGACGCCGTCACTTCGTGTGTCTTAGTTTATAAGTTAATTAAGTAAGATTAATATGTATTAGTTTATTTTTTGTATGTTTAATTTGTGTATTTTATCTATGGGCCTTAGTTGCCTGAAAATAAAGAATTATTATTATTATTGTATGTCTATTAACAGGAAAATAACAACCAAATAGAGGACATGAAGGCTGAAATGGAGGACGCTATAGCATCTGCTGAATTTGTAAGTTATTACTTACCGTTATTCTTATTACGCCGACTTCCTTGTGGCTGACTTTGCAGGGTTTTTTTTATTATTTGGAAGTCGGTTGTATTTTTTTTGGAAAAAAGTTTTTATTTTACACTTTTTAGTCGTACACACCCACACCCACACCTAACAACGCCACTGGAAAGTCACAGGAAAGCAAAACAAATCGGTCCATAAATGACAGAGTTATGTGGTAACAAACATTAAAAAAATACAACCGAAGTGAGAACCTCCTTCTTTTTTTGAAGTCGGTTAAAAATGGCCCGTGCTGTGTATCTCATAAATTGTAATTTTATAAAACAGCCTTAATGATCAATCTCGGCTACAGTGTTATCAAAAACAAAAAGGACGGAAATACTATTCAGCATAGTCAGAAGCAGAACACTAAGGATGAAATTCTGACCAGAATGACAATTATGTTGTACTGTGTTCATTCTGAAATACCGCTTGTGTCATCAAGTTCCCTTGTCCTTATGTTTTCGAAGCCGAATGTACCCTCGTAACCTCTTTTGCTAAATTATTTTTTTATTTTACTTACAGGTCCGCGCCGAAATCCAGTCATTCCGCAACCGTAGCGTGACGGTGCTGGTCTCAGACGTGTGCTGCCTGTGCGACATCGCACTGTTGCTGCGCCCCTTCTACCTGTTCCCGTGCGGACACAAGTTCCACAGCGACTGCCTCACGCACGAGACGCTGCCTATACTTAGTACGTATTACATAGAAGCTATTTTGGCCTGGCCAGCGAAAAACGATGATGAAATTTGGCAAAAATCGAAGATTTAACTTCTACTAACCCACTCTAGGCCTGGTATATGGTGGATTACGGCCTCCTAAGGGTGTTACCACACCAATCGATCGATCGGCGGTCGATCAATTGTTTATCGCCCGGTATCCGTCAATCAGCCAAAGCTATCACACTAATCGATCAACGTTGATCGATCAATTATCGGTTTTTGTGTCGCATAGGCGGGGAGCCGGACGCTCGATGCCACCACTGCGTTGACTGTCGGGAGGACACAGCACGGCATACGCTTGCAGAGTGTGCAGCCTGGGAGGAGCCGCGCCGTGCCCTCATCTCTGTGGTAGGCAGAGACCTCTCGCTGCCGGCCGTAGTTCATGCTATGGTCGGCGGTGAGGAGTCCTGGGACGCGGTGGTCTCCTTCTGCGAAACTGTTCTGGCGCAGAAGGAGGCTGCGGAAAGGGAGAGGGAAATCTCAACCGCTCTCCCNCATGCTATGGTCGGCGGTGAGGAGTCCTGGGACGCGGTGGTCTCCTTCTGCGAGACAGTTATCGCGCAGAAGGAGGCTGCGGAAAGGGAGAGGGAGATCACAACCGCTCTCCCTGCCCGCAGCAGGCGCATCGGGCGTCGGAGGAGGGCATACGCTGCCCTCTTCCGGCCCCCCTAACTGGGTCCAGGGGCGGCGGACTTGGGGATGTCCGTCGCCCCCCATTCATCCGGACCCGAGGTGGCGGCGCGTGGTGTTCCCGTGCGCCCCTCTTTGACGTAGCGAGGGGAGTCAAACACCTCACTCCCCTCGCCAACGCGAGGTGGCCCGCAGTGGCGGGCCGGCACCAGCCGGGGATTGCGGAAGTCGCATACGTTCCCGCGATCCCCGGCGTAGGTGGGAGATGGAACACCGGGGTGGTTTTAGTCAGTAAGAGTCTGACAGACCCCTCCACCCGCCCCAGGGCAGAGGATTTCCCCCCGATATAAAAAAAAAAAGGCTTTTGACGAAATTGACACTTTAACCTTTTCAACGCCAGAGCATAAACGCATTGGCGTGCCCGCGACGCAAAGCCACTAATTCGCCGTACTTTTTGTCACATATTTGTGACGTTTGGCGTACGGGGCACGCGCTTGCTTGTCATGTATACGTGACAATGGCGTTCAAAAGGTTAAGCAGCAATTCTGTCTCTGAGATAAACTAAACTTGTACGTAAACTGCCAAATTTACATTCCTGCTGAACAGAACATAGCCCACTTCCGAATGCATGAGATTGTCTTACCTGCTTATTGACAGCAGTCTAGTAGCTTTTTTATTTTTGGCCTTAGTATCTTCGATATGCAAAGCAATAATTTTACATTGACAGCGCCTTGTATTTCGCAGTTTGTGTTACCACCGACTGGTATACAACATATTGCAATCCTTAGCTGATACCTAGGTACCTATAAATTATCTTACCCTCTGATTTCCCCTTAGCCCCAGCCCGCCGCAACAAACTATCAGACCTCCAACGCCAGCTCTCCGTGCTATCCAACATCGAGCTATCAACAGTCACCTCCAACGGCCTGCCTCTACGAGAGATACTGAGGAACGAGATCGATGACCTCGTGGCCAGTGAGTGTATCTTCTGCGGCGAGTATATGATCAACTGTATTGACAAGCCTTTCATTACCGATGAGGATTGGGACAGGGTCATGAAGGAATGGGAGTGAGACTTGTTTTATATTGTAAAGTTGTAATTTGTATTATCTATCAGATATCAAAAATAGTACCGTACCGTATAGCGCGAACTATGACTCTTAATAACATCATTGACGCGCGTTCGTGAAATGTAATGATGGCACGCATTTGGCGAATTTGTCAAAATATTCTCATCAATTGTGCACTACTAAATTTACGTAATTTCTGAAAACATAAGATATATTTTGTACAAGTGACGCGAATATGTGGTAGTCGTGACGTTATTTGCAAATATTTTACATATTTGTATGGTATTGAGATGAATGTCTGAGCTCATTCTGCCATGTAGTCTGAATATCTTGGTTATATAGTATGTATTGTTGGCGATCTAGTTTATTTATACATATTATGTACCTACTGCGGTAGTTTACCATAACGTCGAAGTTCCATTTAATAGTGATCTACATTTTATTTACGATTTCATTTTCGAACTTATATTATTAGTCCATCAAACAGTTACTATCTCATCTCGAGTAAAATGAGAACTTCGGCTCTGTAGCTTTCCAAGTTAAATTGTAGACAGTCAAAGAGAATCTATCTTTATAATAATTTGGACCCTAGTGTAGAATATACTGTAAGTTATTACATAATAAATAGTAAGTGATTTTGCATGTATATTTAGTTAGTCAGACTGATGTATTGAGTAAATATTATTCATGACTGAAGTGTAAAAAATTTGTACACTTGGAAAAAATCTCCATGTGATTTGCATTCTGTGATAAAGAAATCATACCATCATGGAGTCCAATTCCTATGTAAAATAAATTATTATTGTAATATATGTAATAGAATGTGTATTATGTAGTCAATAATAAAAACACTTATAAACGGATTCATTATTTATTCAGAACATTGTGTTATCAAGACAAGTGATGATAAACAATAAATTAATTAAATATTAGGACAAGGAGACCATTTTAAATCCTAGAGGACAACAAATATCTTTACACATTTGTTTAATATTAAAAATGTAAAATTTACAAACATAAACAATACAATGTCAACACTTGTGTTATTTATGCACAATATAATTAACACGGAAGATTAAGAAAGGCATACACTGAGCCGTGTACCGTGCGCAGATTACGAGTGTGTAACTAATGAGACAATTCACTATCGCGAACTAACTTTATTGACTAGCAGCACCGTCTACTTCCATCACCTGTGGCTCCGACTTATCACCTTTGTCGTCCACTTGCATTATATCTAGGTTCTCTTTCTTTTCTTCCACTTTTTCTTCCTTATTGCTATCTTCTTGCTTAGTACTATCGTTAGGTGTATCTTTCTTGTTTTCTTTGCTTTTATTGCGTTTCTTTACAACTTTGGTGCCCTTCTGAGGGCTTTTGTCTTCGCCTTCTGCTTTTTGTTCTGTTTCGGTTGGTTTTTCGGAAGGTGTGTCCTCTGGTCGTGTGTCGGCAGCTTGTGTCTGTGTGGCGTCCTTACTGTCTGCTGGCTCCGCTGGAGGTTGAACTTCTTCGACCTTCGCCTCTATCGTTACCTCCTCTGGTTTCTCAGTCTTCGCTTCCACTGCCGGGGCCACTTCTGCCGGCTGTTCGGCTAGCTCTTGCGGCTCGACTTGAGCCTCCTCTTTGGTGGTTTCCTTAATAACAACCTCGCCATTTTGCGTAGCCTGTTCAACTGCCGGCTGTGCGTCTGTATTTTGATCCATTTCTACATCTGTTGGTTGAGGCTGGCTTTTAATGCCAGCGTTACTTTCTGCTTTGGCTTCTAGTACAGCTATACATTTTTGGATGCACTTAATTGCCTCCTTCCTAGCCTGTCGAATGTTTTCTTTGCCATCAGTTTCAATAGTATCTAATTTAATGAGATTCCTAGTAAGCATTTCATCTAGGAACAAGTATTTCTTATCATTTTTGGTACCACCAAAGTTTTCAACCTCTGTCATAAGATTTAGTACATCTGTCTGAATACGAAGAATCTGTGTAATAGGGTCATTGACCGGGACTTGTTTGGGTTGTGGAGGTGATTGTTCCCGCTGCGGAGCTTGTGGCTGTGGCTGCGGCGGGGCTTGCTTCTGTTGAGGCGGCGGAGCTTGCTTCTGTTGGGGCGGCGGAGGTTGCTGCTGCTGCTGCGGCGGCCGCTGCTGAGCTCTGGACGGAGGTTCAGTCTTAGGTGCATTCTGCTCATGGTGCACTGGCACTTTCACAAAATGTTTTTCGGTATGCGGAGGCGGTTGTGGTTTAGGTGATTGACCGCGCTGTGGCGACGCAACGCGAGCGAACGCCGCCTGCGGGTACGCTTTTTGCTGCGTGAATGGTTGCGGTCCCTGTCTAAATCCTTTGTTGAAGGGCGTGCCGAAGGCTCTCGCGAAGTTAGGTGGAGGGTGGTAGCTAACGGGGCCGTCGTCAGCGAAATACTGTTCTCTGTCGATGTGCGGCTGCGGGGGCGGCGGCACGTACGCGGGCTTGGTTTCGCCGAAGTGCGTGCCGTGGTCGACCGACTTGTTGATGACGGGCTCGTCCCGGCCCTCCACGAATATAGGTATATGTCGCACGTTGGAGTGCTGCTCG
>NDFZ01005353.1:400975-491036 GCA_002192655.3 Mamestra configurata | reverse complement strand
TTAGGTGCGCTACTGTCTGGAGGCGCTGACATAGACCTCTGATTTCTATCGTCTGCATCGACCAGGCTAGGGTCAGCGGGGCTTTTCTGGCCGAGATCGACTGTGTTCCTTAGTCCGTATTGTGGTAAGTGTGCTTGTGGTTCGGGCTCTGAAGAGCCTGGTTGAGGTTCCTGTTCAGTCTGTGTCGCTGCGGTGTGCTGCTGCGCCGGCGGGGACTGCGGCGGGTGTGGCACGTGTTGTTGTTGTGTTGGTGGTTGCGGCGGCGTCTGTTCGTCGCGGGGTCCAAATCTGCGGTTCCAATGTGATGGGAAGTGTTCTCTGAACTCTGGCGGGATGTCGTCGAAGGGGAATCTGTCGAAGCCACCGAAACTGTCGCCGAAATCTGGAATTACGAAACGTTTTGTAAGCACACCTGCAAAGAAGACGGTCTTGTTTCAGTAGATGTTATGAGACATCTCTACAGATACATATAAGTATTTAAAATCTTAATATGTATTTTGTCTGTAGGCAACTGAAATATGACCTTTTAAGTATAAATAAAGAAAAAAATTATCTTTTTGGGACAGTACAAATAACAAAGTAAAATAATTAGTTAAAATAATTTGTACTGTACACTAAAAACTAAGTAGTAAACTAAGACAGCAACCTTCTTCACCACGAACTTTGTCCGCTCAGTTGCGATTTACACATTACGGGGCTGTTCAAGGCATCTATAGGGGAAGATTTTTTTCCTACAAAACTATATAGTGATAGTAGTAATGCATACCGTCTGTTGCGTCCTGGCTCGAAGGCCGCCTCTTCCTGGCCCAGGTGGCGGGGCGCTGCCGCAGACGCGCCGCTATGTCAGGGTGTCGCGACGCAAGCTCGCTCCACGCACCCGACCCCTCCTCCTCGTCGAACGGGAAACCGCGCTATAGACAAAAGAAAAAACTCTGTTAGGATATATGTATATTCCTCAAACCAACCAAAGCGAGACTATTACTTTACTACAGAGATTTCTCAACCGAAAGTCGTCCTGAACGTTATTGGAATTGATCAAGGGCTTTCATCAGATTTTTACAAGCAATTTAACTTATGTTGACGTGTTACTGGCGTCAAGATAGGAATAACACGGAATATTGTCAATATAAGATTTAAATACCAAAGAATCAGGAACCTTCACATGTGTCGATAATGACTTTCATAATTTAGCGTTATTCCTAACATACCAACTGAAGATTGCATTGTATTAATGTTAGTAGGTAAGCGTATCGGCTAAATAGAATTCTATAATTGAGCTTATTTATATAAGAAGTCACATGGCCAGCCAGCAATGGCGGCCACTTCACAACGTGATCGTTGTAATTCCTAAACGGTTATATAAATTTATCCGGTGTTGTCTGTTTATACGACATGTATTGTCGTACTTAATTTCCCCTTTATTGAAAAAACATCCTCGAGCCAAAACTGCCATCATTTAAATTGTCTTAAAGGAACGTCAAGACAGGAAGCTCATGTTTATTGCATCGATTTTGAAGTATCCGGATGGAACGTCTATAAATATGTAAAGCGACAAGTGCATGTACCTATAATGCATTCCGTACTATGAGCCAGCTTACCTGACCTGTAGTAATGTGCGAAGGAGACGGAATACACGTCAAAACAGAAAAGGTACATAGTAGTCACATTTGCGTCGCCAGATACAACCATATAAGGCAAGGACGGCCGAGGAAGTGACCTTACCGTCGAGACTTTCGTATTTTGATACTACGGTATCACTACGCGTATGAACGTTCCAATGATTTACGCAGTGCGAATAATAAATATTAATAATTTCGGTAAGTACTTGTTTTTGACCTATTCGACACAAAAAATGGTCAATTAACATAGCTCCATCGATTGTTTACGACGGCTTCAGTCACCAAAAACAATAAATACATACGAGGTTTCCTGAAATTATCTCGCTTTAGTCTTCTCACGCAGCCTTATGATTATTATAAAATAGATTGTTATCAGAAATAACCTTCGTATATAATTAGTTACCAAGCTTAACGTTTCTGATTCCGCAATTTATTCATTTATTTTATTCCTGTTAATTAGCCACCGTGTTTATTGGAATGCATCGTCAAAGATTGGCTAACAGTTTTGGGGATACATTCTAATAATAGCTAACCACAATTTGCAATTGCGAGACTGTTAGCACTTGTTGGGTTCAATTTAAGATTCAGCTTGTGTAGGAGGATAAATACATGACTTAAAATCGTTTCACGATGTTCAATAATTTGCGGAACATTCAAAGCGTTTTGACAAAAACTTCTTGTAAACAAAATTTACTACTTCCATCGAAAAAAAATACTCACGTCAGAACTTAGTCAAAGAAACAAAGAAAACATCATCAATATAATAGAGCGCGAACCGAATGGTAATCCAACAATATCGGCAATATAGTCGGAAAAAGCCAAGAATGTATATATTGTGCTACGAAAGCGGCATCAAGGCACAAAATGTACAAAAGCAAAGCGATACTGATGATTGTAAACGGTGACATCAGCGTGTGGGTTGGTGAACAAAAACCGATGGAGATCGTTGCGTCATGCGATTGTGGACGATTGTTGGAAAACGTAACGAACGTGTGCTGGCGGGATGAGGGGCACGTGGACGGTCTCGTGAGCTAAGAAGTAATAATGCTGCAATTGTGGTCATTTACAAAATACTTGTTTCACGATTCACGTGGCTCTTGATATCATTTTTATAATTAATTTTAAGTGAAGAAGATGATGTTACTCAGATAACGGTAATTGAAGATTCTGAAGTGTTTACACATTCGAAACTGCACTTAAACAGAAGCGAAGATAAGACAGAGGTGTGCCATTTATAGACGATGACTTAATACTGTCACTTATCTTCATTGCGACTTGCCTTATTATGTATTAATCACTACACGACATGATCTGTTCTAATTATGCTTGACCTATGTAACAGATGATTTGTTACATAGAAAAGATGAAAGAATTCTGCCTCCAAAATGGGTTTAGATTTAAAAATGCCTTGATACATTGCAGTTTCGTCTTGTTGACGTAGTTGCATAAAAATGGCTCATCGTATTCGCATAATCGTTTCACTGCGCTAGGAATAAGTGCCCAATATTTCGAGACATCATCATGGAGGTGAGTGACGCAAGTGAAGTCGTTGACCGCCGAACTTCCAACGTTCTGGCCTGAACTCAGAGGCAAGCTAAAATGAAGACGGTTTACATCATTTAGGAAGAGATTAAGATGAGACGTACAAAAAATCAATCAGGTTTTTGCTATATTGCCGAAAACACCGTCCGTTACTGAGTTACTACAGTGCTTGATAAATTTTAATTATTTAAGTTTCAGTTGTTATTCTGCGTTATTTATTAAAACTTTATGCACTAGTAAAAACACTACAAAGGCGGACTTAATGCCTTAGGCATTTTCTAGCAGTCGACCTTAGAGTGGTGCAGAGACAACATGGCAGGTGCATGCATATTGTTCATAATACAATATTTTATGGCTTATTTTGAAACTCAATACTCGCATAAATAAGACTAATTAAAATTTTATCAGCTTGCATATCGATTCCCCGATAACCATATGATGACCCACTTAATCTCTATAAGCAGAAACATGAATCAATGCGTGGGATGGAACTGTTATATCTACTCATAAACTCTTAAAGGTATTATACAAAACATCCGGTGATTATTACCTTCCTAATAAAGTCAATCTGAAGTTTTCTTTCGTTCGGTCACATTTGCATAGGACACTAATCCTCGTGGGCGCTAGTGACGCACCGCCGTTGAAGGCACAACGTTAAGCCCGCTTATGTTCGTGAACGATACATTTTACCTCTAACATCACAGTGACATCACCGTCTCAGCTTAGCTGAATATTTACACAGATAATTTCATAGTCGGAAGACCGGTTATCCATAAACTTGAGTGGATCGTTACATGCGTGGTGTTTGTTAATTCTTGAAGGTGCGAAAACTTTTCATTGGTTACTTGAATGATAAGAGCCAGCCACTTCCAATCTCATTCCAATTTTCCAAGTCTGAAGGACGACCCAATGTCGATATCCAAGGCATAACATGAGAATGAATGATAATAAAAAAATCACGTTTACAAATAGCAGCTGTCACAGCTGGAAATATTTTGTTTATATAAAATTCAAACATCACGTGGATACAAATATGAAAGTGATGTCGTAATGTACGGATATCACTTAAAATGATGGCATCGTTTTTAGTCGAAACCCTGTTGGAATAATATCGCAAAGTGAAGCTCTATTATTGGGAGTGTATTGAGAGCGAGCGTGCACTTACAGATAAACAAAGCAGAAGGGGTTTAGCATTAACAGAAGCACGAAAGGTAAGTGAACTTTGAGGAGTCGCTCAAGAATAACGCTGACCGAATATGTATTTTAGTTCATCATTTATGGAATTATTATTGATAATTCGACCGCGCTGTTTGCATTAATTTTCCGTCAACGTTAATTTAGGAACACAGATAAATGATTGTACTAAAAATGTGTCTTTAAAACCGCAGTCTTTACTTAAACTTTAGAAAATAATGCAATATTCTGCGGTTTTCAGATGGTTAAAGAATTATTTTTCGTAGGCAGTCGCTATACATGGTGTTTCGATAAAAGCAAAGCGCCTCGTCGGCGTCGCCCGTGACTCACGAGACTCGACACATGACGTCGAAATGTTTACAATGATCTCGTGTTAGTTATAGACGTTTTTGTGGGCAAATATGCGAAGGCAGCCGCCAGTGCTGTAAAAATATACGGACTTTTTAAAGAAATTTAACTCGCGAAGTTTACACGAAGGCTATATGGCGCATCAAGTGAGTCAAGGCACTGAAGGAGAGCAAGATAATAACAAACTTTATAAAATTCTTTTGCTTACAATGAGAGTTTTATCATGTCTTTTATCAAGGGCTTTAAATATTTGAGGAAATAAGAGAAAGCAAATGGGAATATTATGGCAGAATCGTTGGGGCATTGATACTATTGAGAGAAAGTGAAAATAAATTATAAACCCTACTGTATTCTTTTGCAAATAAGTAATTCCGTCTAGAGCTCTACAAACTAGTTCCACACGAATTAGTCACAAAAGTAATCATTTGCGCGAAGGTAACACCTGTGCTCCAGACAAGCAATGTCTTTGACCATGCCACCACCTGGCCAGTTTCCAAATACTAATGCGAACAAGGAAACATTCTGCAGGTCATTCTGCTTTCTCATACAGTCCTTATGTTAGATCATCACTGATTTTTAGATAGTACCGAATATGTATTGGCACTTTCATCAAAATCTTTTACTTGAATACTTTTTGTATTATCAATTTATCACCAAGGATAAAAATTGACAATGTTAATGATGAAATTATTTGTGTTTTTATAAATATTTAAAAATGTATAAGTTAACAAAATGAATTTACGAAATGAGAACTTAATTATCACCATCATGTGGAAATAGCAACCTGAGGACCTGACGGCCAACCTGAGGAAAAGTGGTAGAATTGGCACTCTAGCCATATTTAATGTCAATAATTGCGATCTTTAAAGGTCCTTGCATGCTAGAGTGGGTGCATTGAAAATGCGATAACGAAAGATAACATCATCGCTATAACAGCAAACGATCACGCTTAATTCATGAATTTGTAAACATGAACTTCCGAATATTTAACTACTGTTAGCTGATAAGTTTCAAAAAACTTACTTCGCTGCCATGGTACTCCGGTGGTTTATCCAATACAACAGGGGATTCCATTTCCTTATTACAAAACACTGGAATGTTTCACTTATAAAAGCACTTCACAATAAATAACGCGAAAGTATCGCCGTACTTGGAGAAACGTTCGTCACTTTGTCTCGATTTATACTGCGGCGATCGACGCCGTACAATCGTATTTATACAGAGTGTAGGAGCGCGGCGCCACGAGTTCGCGGACCGTCCCGACGGTTCGAGAACGACCCAGCAGCGTAGCCGTATCGCAGACAACAAAAACACTCGGTAGAGCGTTGCTTTTGAACGATATACATAGCGGTCTCGCTTTTACCAAAACGTTTTTTTATGTCGAGCTCATTGTATGAAAGCGGCAATGGACGTTACATAAGCAAGATGGTCGAGTTTCCCGTACTACTTACTCTCCATCGCGCCTGCGTCGGATGTGTCTGGAAGCTTCCCGGGGTGGTTGAACACATAGTGGGGTGTACAGAGACCGGTACAAAACAGCTGCAACCCCTTAGGAACTTTATCGAAAATTCTAGAGAAGGACCGCGCTAGAAGTAACGAATTTACGACTAAGTTTGAGCACCTACGCTTTCCAAAAAAGTAGTGAGCAATTGTCGTATACGTTATGAAGGAATATTAATGGAATGAATAATAAAAAATAAAACAAACATAATTAATTTTCAGGTCGTCACGTGTGAATCATTGTGGACAATGAATTTGTACTATAATGGACATCACAATGGCAATAACAGCTTGTATGAATTTATTTATTTTTTCCTTCAGCGTACCTTATAAACCAACTGATTAATGTTGGGGTGTTGCATTCATACAACCTCTCTACATCAATTTACTTTTCAATTGTTTCTTTAATAAAAATGGTCGTTGGGGGCAAAATGTCCTTGTTGGTCGGACGTGAAATTAAAATGGTTAAGGAGCTTTGTTATTTTGTACGAAAATAATCATTATTCTAATGAAGATGCTCTTGTTACGAGTTAATTTTCCGTGATTATTTATCTAATGGTTTTTCTTTGAAATTGACTATTGATTTTCAACCAGCTCTTGGCTGGTATAAAAGTTTTATTTGAAATTTGTAATTCTAGTTTAAAATCTTGCCCGGCTAAAATTATGAACCTTTCAGTACTTTACAATGAAGATGTTATTGAACTTTGAAATATGATGTTTTATTTGCGCCATTACTCATGGTATTTATTGGCTGTATAATATTTTATAGGTTTTCTTTACCGCTTACAAATCAAAGATAATAAAATTTCTTTGTTTCGTGCTTACTTTAAGGTTAATGAAAATGTACTTTCTGTATTAAAAATAGTAGTGAATCATGCACAATTTCAAGAATAAGGTTTTGAGCCCATAATAGTACCTAGTTGGAGAACCTACTCGAACCGCGGACATTTCCAGAAGTTTCTCTTAAAATAAATTCAACGGATTGTCCACCTAGTTGGACTCTGCAGATCACCGTCATCGTTTTCAAAAACTAATTATTGTAGTCAATGCCTTATAGCGTAAAAATAATATAATTGTACAGAACTCTTAAACGTTTTCTTAGCTAAATAAACCATGTTCAATTTGTGAAAGAATAGCATCCCATACTAGAAGCTACTCGAAGTGCGGACTATTCCAGAACTTTCTCTTAGTATAAACGAAAGATATTATAAGCCACCTACCTGCACGGATTGTAAAAAGACAAAAAAGGCACTCCACGATCATTTGA
Source organism: Mamestra configurata (assembly GCA_002192655.3). Taxonomy (NCBI): domain Eukaryota; kingdom Metazoa; phylum Arthropoda; class Insecta; order Lepidoptera; family Noctuidae; genus Mamestra; species Mamestra configurata. Next base: position 483,566 of record NDFZ01005353.1, on the reverse strand, counting down.
ATTGTCCTAACCGGAATTCGTTGAAAAAGGACCTGACTATCTATGGGCCTGGTCAGTTTCCAGAAACATACAATTAAAACAATACTAGGAATTTCTATTTTTTAAATAAACAGGTGACATATTGTTATAAATAGCGTCCTGCCAAAATTATCGCAAGGCTAGTAATGCATTATTATTAATCATTGCTATTACAATCATATTAGATTATACAAACATTATTAGACACAATGCCAATCCGACAACTAAATCAAGGTTGTTATTACTCATTGATAATAATCATTTATATGGTCTTACATAGATGCTCTAAGAGCAGCACAATTTTATTTTCTGAAAATGGTAGTGTCTTCAGAAGCAAATGAAAAAATAGGCAATTAAGCCCCTACTCAAACTGTAATTTTTAGTTTAAGAGGAACAGAAAAAAAGAACAATATTTTTTGACAACAGTCCATCAAACACACGCACACACATAAATAATTACAATAAAAACAGAATTTTGCGTGTCTCGCGGCTACGCTATTAAAGGGAAGAATCAAATATTCGAAGTTAACACTTTCTCGAAAGAACCTTAGATGTGCTAGTTTGATTAAAAACAATAACAGGCAAATTGTTACACAAGCAATTACTTATCAGCTACTACTAATTTTATTATTATATTATCTAACACCCTAAAAGGTGTATTTAAATTTTAGCATTGTATGTAAATTTAGACACAGTACTAAATTACTATTTTGCCAACGTGGTATTTTTTTAATGAAACTGAGAGTGTGCGTGCGTTCTTAAGAATCTGGAATAGTCTGGAATCTAGTCTGAACTTTTGATTGTTTGATAACAATAAGCTCAGGTAGTAAAGGGGGCGTTCAAATATTACGTAACGCAATTTGGGGGGAGGGGGGGTCTTGTAAAACGTTACGATGCGTTACAGGGGCGGGAGGGGTGTTCGAACAACGTGTTACGTAACATTGTTTTTTTTTTATTTAACGCTAGCTCACTAAACATATTTTCGAGTTACAGTCACTAAACAGTAGTCATTTTGCCAAACAAAAATAAACGTCAATATTTTTCTTGAAAAAATTTGGTAACATGAGAGTAATAGACATAATTGTGACTTTCAAGGTAAAAATTGTCACTTGGATGATACGTAACGTTTCGGGAGGGGGAGGCGACCCTCCCTCCCCCGCCTGTACAAGTATTTAAAAATAATAATTAGTTAAAGTAAAAAAGCTATGAACAAAGAGCCTAAATGTAAAAATGCGCTTATATTTAAAACATTTGTTTACATACTAATTGACGCGAGTAGCCGGAACGCGTGTATGAAAAAAACATACGTTTTTCGGGCGAGACTGCTGCGACATAATATCTGTTTTATTTTACGACACGATAAATATGTCTTCAGCGCCGTCCAGACTGCAGAGGCGTTCTGTTCGTTGCCCAAGGTACATACAATTTTTCAAACGTCAGCGTAACGACGATGGTTTTGAAGAAACGCAACAAAATATCTAAAATAAATAACACAAGACATGGAAAGCTAACATTCACCAAATATTTACACCCAATGGCTTAACTACTGTCGCAGCTATTCAGTTTGTGAACTAAATGGATTGGAAACCTATATTAAGTTGGGTAAATGCTTCGGCCGCATTCCCTAGCAACTGTCCAAAAATCGTAAACTGAAACATTAGTTCCTATTTGTAAACGGACTACTATCAGCTGACTGCTATTTGGCAATCAATGCATGGTCGTTGACCGAGTATCACACATGGTGTCGAAGATGCAGGCGGAATACTAAGTTTTTTTTTCATTCAGCTTTATTCGTCAAAGAACCGGTTAATTTCCTGCGCTAAAAAAAGAGTACTATCAGTCGCAATTAACGATTAAAAACCGAATTTTTAATCAAGGTTTTTGAACAAAGAAAAGGAAGTGTTAAAGAAAATGTTTATACGTCATGTTCCCAGCTTATACTGCGTCTTGCTCTGTACCTTTTTCATGACCGCCAACAGGTATGCAGCATAGTATCTATTTTTAACAGCTTTAATGTCAGGATTCCTTCAGGAAGCGAACACCTATAGTTCACATTGCGTAGACGTGGTTTAGCTAAGCGTTTTTAATTAGATCGACTAGCAAGAGCTGCAATGATCACACATTTTAATATTAAGAAGGTACTCACCGAGAAGGGAGATAGAACTCACAAGTTTAAAACCATTCGCGAATAAGTGAACGTATTTGCAGTAAACGTCTAACTAGAAATACTTCAGGGTTAATCAAAATACTATAAACAAGCAAAGTGGGACGCACGGAGACGTAGGAGGGCAACTCGCTCCAAATACCTAACGATTCTTATAATAATGTTGTGCAATATGAAAACAATTCGACCCCTGGATAAGACGTTAGGGACAAAGTGAAAAGCGTCCACTAGAAAATAGTGCGCGGATCGTCTGAATGTCACATAGTCATCTTTCGTATACGTCTCTGTGTAGTGCATTATCGACGACGATTTAAAGCCTAAATCACTTAATTAAAGCGTATAAACAAAACATTGTATCGTTGGCAGCATCGTGTGATCGGTGTTACCAACAAATACAATATTTGAAGCTATTTATAATGTTGTATGTGCCACCGCACGCTCGCACCAATACCAATGTTTGTGGTGTACTCACGTTTCGCTTCATATTGTACTGTCACAGAATTATCTCACGTTATTATATATTTTAACTGCCGTATTAACATTTAGATGTTGGGATCGACACTGAATTTTATATATCCGTCTCAACACCACTCACTGGTTCACGTCTGCGCGTCGTTTTGCATGTGCTGTGGGTGGGTGCCGCGAATCACCGAAATAGAACTTTTGGAATAACACTACACAAATTATATTCCTTGCGTCACTGGTAACGTTTGACGAGATGAAGATCAAGAGCGTATACGCAGATACTTGGATAGCACACGAAAATTGTCGCAAATAATCTATTTGTCATTCATTAGAAACCTAGACAAAACATAGAACTTATTTTTATTTTCATAAAGAAATCGATGAGTGTTGGCGTTATTATTGCAATAACGAAAAACTATAGTTGAACATTAACTTTAAATATTTTACATCCAGAATTCTGGAAGCAGACCGCAATGTATCGTTTTAACGTTAACGAATCAAACAACTGGGTCACAGTAGGATGGGATTCCAAATAACTGAACGATGAATGTCGGGTATACGGGAGACCAACGCAATATACTATCAATCGGCTAACTTGCTATTTGTATATCCTATGTTCAATTAATTTTACTTTTCATGCAAAAAACTATGTACCTCTCATGACATGTTACGAGTATGTCTGTATCACTCTTGGTTGGCTAGTGGACTATGTCTAAGACATCTGCTGTTCCGTTTATATAAAATGCACGGTAAATAACTGACTGTAGTCACAGTAAGCCTTCGACTGCATGTCTATTGAAAATTACTTTGTTGCAGGACTTATCGTAGAATAATGCAAGCGACGTCTCAAAGGTTGATTTGATCAAGGCAGCACGTGCTCAGTTCTCATTCTCTTCCTCCATAGGTGCAGTAAAAGGGAAGTCCTTGAGCAACCCACTACTGTACTGATTCATTATCACCCACGCGCACAAATTGCATGTTATTTCTCGATAGAATACTGCAGTGTTGCAAGCGATTTGCGGTTAGGGTTAACAGTGTGTGAAGTCAGAAATAATTGGTTTTTATCTGTCATGGTTTGACATGACATGTTATTCTTGTTTTTGTTTATGAGAATTTACTTAACTGCAATATGTGAGACGAAATTGTCTATTTCGCCTTATTTCGCGTATTACAAGCGAAACCTTCCTTTCATAAACACTGTCACCGTTCCTGTTCCGAACAATTCTTATTATATATTTTTGTAATCGTCCCTGTCTTAAGGTAGTGGGGTAGCCAAGGTCTAAGAAATCAAAGTTTTGATTTACTCTGTCTACCGACAATTGGGCATGCGCGTGCAGTAGGCTACAGTAAGGGTAGGCCAGCCCATACATAATGCCCAAAAAAATAAATTACGTTCACTTTTTTTTTGGCCATTATGCATGGGCAGGCCTCACAGGCCTACCCTTACTGTAGCCCACTGCACGCCCATGCAATTGGGGATACTTTTAGGGTTCCGTACCAGAAGGGTAACCAACGCTAACCCTATTAGTAAGCCTCCACTGTCCGTCCGTCCTTCTGTTTGTCAGCAGGCTGTATCTCAAGAACCGTGATAGGTAGATTATATATTGCCACTATGACAACAAATAAAAAAAAAACAATTAAAAACTAAGGTGATCCCTTTGTGTGAGAGTCCGACTCGCACTTGGCCAGTATGTTCGGCGAACGGCGACTTTAATCTTTTTGGAAGTGTCAGTTTGCACCAATAGACATTAGAAGACGTTGAACCCGCAGACAGATGGTAGGTAGTCTAACGATCGGAGTACTAGACGTCTGAGTTTACTTTGGAATAACGCAATGCAGTTTCCATTTCTTGAATTTCTTTATCATGCATGGATTTTCGTACAGGCAGGTATAAACTGTCCGTTTCAAATATCGCACCCCCGGTGCGACACTGTCACTTATGCGAAAATTGCAATAATAAGTTAAATATGTAATAACTGTCCTAAAGCACCCCTTTACTTGGTGCGATAACTTTACTTTCGTAGTACACATAGTTTGACGTTATACTAAAAGCTATTCGTGTTGTCTAAATCTTGAAATATCATTATTTTTTGAGATGTCAAAGTTTTAAATGCTTCTGCTGAAAAAAATATTTTTTGCATTAGTGACAGTTTCGCACCGGGGGTGCGATATGGTGTAGCGGCATTAATGCCACCACATGCAAAACTAAGAAGCAAAATTTGTACGGCAAGAAAAAGAACCGCAGCGCCAACTATGACGAACTAATTTAAATCTACGAGAAACTTCAAATTGCACGGAGCACTTTGCTTGCGCGATGCAGGATTTCGTTTTTAGTTCGTCGTAGATGGCACTGCGGTTCATTTGTTACCGTACAAATTTCGCTTCTCAGTTTTTCATGTGGTGGCATTGATGCCGCTACAATGGAATAATAAATATGGTCCGTAGTGTGTTTCAACCCTAGCGAATATCAAGTAGCGAGAACTGGTGTTAATGATGATAAATAGATCCGATACGGTACTTTTTTTTTATTCCGGTCGCTTATTTCATCGTTGCGGGGTTTTGTTTCATCGTCTAGATTACGTTTCCTGTCATCTTCATAAGAAACCTGCGCGTAGGTATTTAACAAAAGATATTATATTCTTCAATTTTAAGATTTTACTGTAATTGCTCAATCTCTTTTCTGAATGGACTGCCTTGTCTACCACTAAAATTTTGTAGTCATTTGACGTAGTAGATTACTTTAAGAAATAACTTCGCGTATTTTCATAGAAACCATAAGCACGTGGAATTTCCATAGCGTAATTTTCGGCAGTTTTGTAGCTCGCTACCTTTACGCTTTAAGGAATAAAGGTAACGACACTAATGTCAACACCAAACAGTCGTGGTGATTTATTTTAAGCTACGCAATTTTAGTCGTACGACAAATCATAGGATATTTTAGGTCTTCACATAATTTACCTGGACGACCTTGCGCGTTGTTATTTAGGTACTTGGTCACGGAATATTTTTATTTTATTTGCTAATTCGTGCTAATGATATCACGCGATATTTGTGAAACTACATTGAGAAAACTCAGGTCACCTTCTGAAAATTATCTTTACCGTGTTACCGAAATTCGCTCAACAAGGGTTTTTACATTAAAGATAAATCCCAGGTTTTCTCACTCATCTTGTCACACTTTTCATCAACAGGTCATCATTTTATAGGGTAGGTACTAGTTGCCACCCGCGGCTCCGCCCGCGTTATTGTCGAAAATGGAACGTATTCCCGGTATAAAAAGTATCTTATGCCAGACCAGTGTCCAGACTGTAATCTACCACTGTGCCAAATTTCATCAAAATCCATTCAGTAGTTTTTACGTGAAAGAGTAACAAACATCCATTCATCCATCCATCCTTACAAACTTTCGCGTTTATAATATTAGTAGGATTATCGAAATTGTAAAAATTTTGTCGACCTAAATACTTGTAACGTCTACAGTCTACACTGTACACGAATAAGAACAATATTTTTTATGTACTCTAGATCTGTCAAATCTCTCGCGAGTGTTACGTGCGCTTGCGTCGATCTCATGTTGTATACAATGTAGACGTTTCATTAAAAACATCTGAAAATGCGGTCGTGGCTACGCAGAATTATTTAGGTATGTTGTGTGAAACGGAAATGATCTAGCAGTCTGAAAACGTCGTGCGTCGAACTGTTAAAATTCAACATTTAAAACTCACTTCAACAAATAAAACTATTAAAATTCAACATTTATCTGACATGACTGAAGTGATGCTGCACAGCAATATTAATTCAATACTGTACTAGTGAAAGTATCCCAATGAAACCCGAAAAGACGGCATGAAATGGTCAAGATTAAACACTTGAAATTTTGTTTTACGGGAATAAAGATATATTAAATTGTCAACTGACTAGCTTATGCCCGCGACTTCGTACGCGCATATCCCGTTTATTCCGGTAGGAATTTCGGGAAATTATCTCTTAGTGCTGCCCAAGGAACCTACATGCCAAACTTCAGCTTTCTATGACCAGTAGTTTCGGCTGTACGTTGTCAGTCACTCAGTATCGGAAGAATTTTATAAACATACTAGCTGTTGCCCGCGACTTCGTACGCGCATATACCATTTTTCCCTACGGAGTGTAGGGAAGCTACATGCCAAATTTCAGCTTTCTACGACCAGTAGTTTCGGCTGTGCTTTGTATTTCAGTCACTCACTCACTCAGTAACGGAAGAATTTTATAGATATTGATGATGAATTTATGAAAACTAATAAACTCGATGTCTGACATGACTGAAGTGATGCTGCACAGCAACATTTATTCAATACTGTACTAGTGAAAGTATCCCAATGAAACCAGAAAAGACAGGCATGAAATGGTCAAGATTAAAAACAGAAGGCCTCCGTATCAAAGCGTCCTATTAGCAAAACGACTTATTTTTACAAATTGTCCTATTAGCGGAAGAATGTCCTATGTCAAAATACTGGAATAATATTATCTATTTTTCGACATGGCTCATTATTGAATTTAATATAAAATTAAAGTTCTAACGAAACGGAGATTAATTATTATATATCTAGTGTGGACAGTGTCAACACCTTTTTATAATCTCATGTTCCAAGTACAGAGGCGTACAGAGACTGTGGTTGAAGCAGAAGTTGGGGGACAGGCTGAAATCGAAGCCACTCACAAACTACCAGGAGACCAGAATTATGAATAAGTATTTCCGAGGCTGGAACATCATGAGTGGTGGAATCATAGAGAAGAATTTCGGAATGGAGCCACTGGCGACATAATAACAATATTTCATTTCACGTTGAACCTAATTTTTAATAAATCTACGCAGACGAAGTCGCGGGAAGAAGCTAATATTGAATAACGTACCGATTTAATGAATTTACTGAAAAAAATAAACATCTGACGGTATTTTTTTGTAAAAAAATTTAAATCGTATATGTGGTATGACTGTATTTTTCGCCTAAACTGACCGTTTTGCTAATAGGACGTTTTGAGAACAGGACGGTTTGATGCGGAGGCAACAGAAGAATGTCCTAACTAAGCTTCTAATCATTCAATTAAATCCTCATCAACGAGCAGCATGAAATCGGTTGATAATATCAGCGGACCGTGCCGAATCAATCAGTCACCGCCGATCAAGTTTACGACTGTTGTAATTGTCATTTATTGTCCTTGAACTTCCGAATTAGACGGCCCCATTATTTGTTGTTTGGCTCTATCCATTAATCACAGACGCAGGGAAAAGTTTTCAGAGACTTTAGACAAGTGATATTCTATCAGCGGTAGCGTCGCGAAGGCGATTGATTATCAAAACGTCAAAAATGATGGGATTGACAACGGTGTCGAAATGTCATGTCATCAATCCGTTATATTTTGACATTTCGACAATCGCCATAGAATGACATTTTGTCTAGAGCCTCAGGATTACAAATGATACTTACTTCGCCGTTCCCCTGGTAGGACTATGAATTTCTATTTATTTATGAAACACTATGCTATCGCTTTATGACTCAAACTAGATAGAGAATGCTCAGGCAGGGAAATGACCGATAACTTGACTGTGAGAAACCCTAAAATAACTTTGTTCTGATTAATTATTCAATTAAGATAGAAGATTATAACTCAGCTGAGATAAAAGCTTCCAGAGTTCATGCTCCGGATCCATTCATTATTGTACTTGACAATATATAAGTTTACTAAGGCTGCGTAATGAATATAATTTTCCTTGTATTTTGGTACACTGTGTGTGAGTTCAGGTCTGTTCGATATTTTATTTCAATTTATAATACCGCAGTTTCTATAAATTGGCAACAGTACCTATTTTCTTTATGAATTGGCTAGACTTTTAGCTTGGCTAGAATTCTTGGAAAAAGCATGATTTAAAGCTAATAGTCTGATTTTTTAACGTCGTTGAAATAGCGAATTAACAATGACTCGATTATAAAACGTTCAATAAAAAAAATAAGACATCTCTACTTTTACTTGAAATCAAAGACATTTATCTCGCTATCCTCGAACACTTCTTCAGAAGTATGATCAGTATTCAGCACACATTTGCGCAGTTTGTTGTGTTCATACCGTATATGAAACGTGTTATTACGTATTATATTAGCATGGCTTATGTAATCACTGTGTAGCCGGATATCTAATGAATCTTAACTCACTTTGTCCTGATCAGTATTTGATTAAACATTGATTTATTACTCACCAGTTCTTGTTGAGTTTTTAAATGGATTAGGAAAAGGAAACCATTCACTTATTTTTTAACTCATTCCTACCATTCGTCAATACCTTACTACGCAATTACGTATATAAAAAAAAACATATTTTGTTGATTGCAATGAAGTGTATCGATGGGACTGACTAACCACATAGGTAAATGGAAAAACAAATGAGTAACAATAACAGGTGCATTGATGATGATGAAACAATCATTTGCAGCATTGTGTGATCAATTTGAGATTAGGATAGCATAGCAAGCAATGTAGGCAAGCTTGTTGCGAATATCATCGAAAAAGTTACCGCGGCCCTGGAACGCAAAGGGCATTTGAAGGAACACGGATGGGTTTTAGTCAGTAAGAGTCTACCGCTCCGCTCGGAGCGCGAGAAAACATTTGATGATTTCCCATAAAAAATAAATCCACCTAATATAGGAAGAACAACACAGTCGTGCCAATCAATGCCCCGAACTGCCCATTGCTGGCTCGTCAAGTGACTGTCAATAGTGTTAATATCAGTCTATATAAAAACTGTACGAAGTAGATAATATATGTTACACTGTATATTTGTTTGAGTATCATATAGTTGTTTTTGTATGACACAACATAGCCGTGAGACGACACGCTTCATGCTTCGACGGCTCTTAGCATTGTTCTAAATACTGCACAGATGTACAATACCATTTAAATTGTAATAAAATGTGCAAATTTCCTACAATTCTTGATTCTTGATAATAATTGCTTGAATGAATAAGTTTATTTTGTTTTGTTTGTTTGCAGAGAATAAAGTTTTATTAAATTGTCAACTGAATAGCTTATGCCCGCGACTTCATACGCGCATATCCCGTTTATTCCGGTAGGAATTTCGGAAAATCATGTCTTAGTGCTCCCCAAGGAATCTACATGCCAAATTTCAGCTTTCTATGACCAGTAGTTTTGGCTATACGTTGTCGGTCACTCAGTATCGGAAGAATTTTATAAACATAATAGCTTTTGTCCGCGACTCCGTACGCGCATACCATTTTTCAGCTAAGCTACATGCCAAATTTCAGCTTTCTACGACCAGTAGTTTCGGCTGTGCGTTGTCTGTCAGTCACTCAATCACTCACTCAGTAACGGAAGAATTTTATAAACATAATAGCTTTTGTCCGCGACTCCGTACGCGCATACCATTTTTCAGCTAAGCTACATGCCAAATTTCAGCTTTCTACGACCAGTAGTTTCGGCTGTGCGTTGTCTGTCAGTCACTCAATCACTCACTCAGTAACGGAAGAATTTTATAGATATTGATTGATATTGATGATGAATTTATGAAAACTAATAAACTCGAGGTAGACGGTAGGACTGTCGGCTGTCGGCAGACTAAGAGCCAGATGGATACATGACATTCAGAAGATCACTGGGATGAATTGGTTATGACTCCCACAAACAAGGAAAGCATGGCACATAAGGGAGGTGGCCTATATTCAATAGGTGGAACAAGGTCGCCAATGAGATGTCTTACTTACTTACAAACTTGGTTAATCGAGTGATTACATGGTTACCCAATATTTAACGGTGCAGAAACAACAACAAACAAATCACAAATTAACACTACGTCCTGTATCTGTTCCCCACACTGAATAATAAACATTTATGTATCACCTGTTCGAAATTACGTGTGCTAGCATCACAATGCGTTAAGAATAACAATTGATATCAACAAGGAAAAAAGGTAACATACTATTGTATTTTAAGACCACTGCATAAGAGTCATTTGTATCTTCGTCTTAGCATTGACCGACAACCGTCCTGTTGCCAAGGTCTCTAGGACGAGTAGCGAGGACATGACAGCTAAAATACTCCAGAAAGTGTAACATTCATGAAAATTTTGTGACCGCAGGAGCCAAGTGACTCGTTGGTATATCCGAGATTTAAAATTAAGTTTTAATTCAAGACACTCGTAACTTTTATCGAAGCTTTTGTGTTCGTTTTCTTCAAATCATTGTTGGTATTTCGAACAATTAAATCGCGTAATGGGACAGATAATGTAGTTGAACAACCGCTCGTAGCTATAAATTTAGTAAATAACTGAATAATTACTAATCCTGCTCGGCGCCAGATAAAGTATGCAAAAGCGGCGCCAAACAACTGCAGAAACATACAAATAAATGGTTCAATTTGATTGTTCAATTTGATTGTTGGAACGTTAGTCGTACAAGGGATTTACTGTCTATTTAGGTGCAAATGGACGTATCTTAGGACCAAAAGAAGTAACTTGAATGTAGACAGACCTGATATCAATGGTGAGAAAATTCAGGAGGTAATCCTCCTGAATATTTAAGTCCAGTAATTTTCGGATGTTAAACAGATAAGCCTTATCAGACGCAGCATGATTTAAATTCAAAACAAATAAAAAGGTAAAGCGAGATTGATGACTGATTCGTTACTTTACACGATCTGAATGAAGTCACTATACATTACAGGTAACTATGACTAACATCAAAGTGTGCCAAGTCCAATTTTACGCAGTTGTGGGACGACTTCCAGTACGCATAAACACTGGTACGCGATATAATACGCGAGACTTGATGAGATTGATGACTGCTGAAGAGAAATTGGCGTAGCTTCAGTCTTACTTATCCAAACAATAAATCAATAACAACATTTTCAATTTATGGGAAATTGATAAAGCACCCACTTAATCAGAAAACGTTGAGTATTCTTGCCCTTTGACCAAAAAGGCAATGCTCAACATCCCATGAAAACCACAATCATAACGGGGAATCATATCATAAATCAGAAGAGCAGCCAATTTCGAAATCATAACATGCGCTCCAATCTGACAACTCATAATTAAAACATTTAACGCTACTCAGCACATCAATTATACTGAAATTAAAACAATCCATATGTCGAAGTAACATGTGTGAATCACGCGCGCTTATTCATTTAATTGATTACAATTGTACCACATACAGTGTCTGGAAACGTTTGTTTTAGCAATATATACATTTTATTTTAACATCAACCCTGCATAAATCTAAAACTGCTGTAAAATAAACAATAACATTCTGTATAAAGGTAAATAAATTTCGAATAACCTCCTTTTTGAAATAAGTCTTCCCCAAACACGCTAAAGGCTGAAAGACTAACATTATTCGTGCAATGGAACATCTGTAATTTATTTGTTTCATCGTAAAAGCAGTAAAAGTCGGGCAACAACTCAGTCAGATCAGTATTCAGATAGCAAACGCAATTTACGTCTTATGAGCAGTTTGCATGCAGACCGCGCAAATGCACTTTATAAGTGCCAGTGGAAAGGCAAAACACTTCGCGTTTGCGCTACGACTTACGACTAACTCGTAGACCGTAGTATGTGCCACTGACATAATGAGTACTCGGTGCTGATGCAAATGCAGTAACACATTATAGGTCAACAGTTTTACAACCGGTACAATAGGCTACAAAACAGAAAACGTTTCCTGGCCACACTTAGCAAATTGAGAGCACTCTTGTTAAATGCCTGCAAATTGTTTCCAAACTACCTGCTAGCCGGTTTTGTAGTCCATTCAACCGAAAGCAGGTCGAGTGTAGGTTACGATTCCTATGGACGTGTAGAAGTTATGGGTTTCGTGGTCTAACTCGGAATCACGATCGTTGACTTCAAACAAGCTGGTGTTTTGTAAGTTTACGACAATACTCCAAGAAGTACAAAACAACGCTAAACATTTGAAACATTTGAAATATTATTTGCTAAGATACATTGTTAACTATCTTCTAGTACTTACACTTTTCGTTGAGACTATCAAAGTTACGGAACATAAACAAATTACGTAAATGAAGTAAGTTATTATTACTGTAATATCCTCAATTTGGGAGGCGTCGATCATTAGGCCTTATCAGAAAATTCCATGGCGGCTCGATAGCTAGAAAAATTGAATGAAGACATGAAAGTCAGAGATATCCTGATGATAGCACTTAACTTATGTAAGTGAAACCTGACTCACGACCGTCTAAGAGTGAATTTAATGGTCTTCCTTTTATTTTGGATACTATGTCTTAGAAGTTTTTTTTTTTTTCACATTTCGTTTCAGACAGGCGATTAACTAAAATTCTTTGAATGCATTTCATATGGTTTATTAAATAAAAATGAAGTTTTCATTTAGTATTTTTTATATCTAGAGTATTTAAGGTACTTTCCCTCATGCGGCATAGTCTTGGGACGCCCTGTAAAGCACGCATCCACAGCACGCATCCTTCCATATAGAAAACGTAGCTTAGTTGAATCAGGTTCCACCAGTGCTATGCTGTGTGGACAGAATGAATATGATAGGTGGATATCAAACGCATCCATAGCAACGTTGCATAGCACATCTCTGGTGGAAAAGCAGCCAAAAGCTAAATAAAAGAATTAGAAGGGGACACAGCAGTGATGAGCAACGTTTACCCTTGAATTCTTGTAGATGCTCTTTTCTAAAAGTAAATATTACGTCTTTGTTATTTCAAGTCTAAAGACACATAATGCACACATTGGGCAGCAGACACAATATTAGGAAATCAATAAAATTCATGAACTGGTAAAATAGGTCGGGTTTACGACGTATTAGCGTCTCAACAAATTTACGGCGAGGCCCAACATGTCAAGTAGGCCAAATACAGCGGCAGAGATTTCAGCGTTGTTCAAACAAAGCAAGTAATAAAATATTGGCACATTGATGTATGGCTGAAGCAATGATACGCCTACAAAAACGCCCACTGTACTTGTTGGAGCCAAAAAAATCATGGGCACTGGTGAAACCATTCATTACTTCTGGGGAGGCGGCGACTAAGATTACTCATATAGTAATGAGGAGTATCGGTTGAGTGTCAAAGTTGTATCGTATGAGGAAGTAACAAACAGTATCAAATAAAAAAAATATTGAACGAATGACAGTTCCGATTCCGACCTTCGTGTAATTCGTCTACTTACAGGCGTGTAGGAGTGTTTAAGGGCAGGTAGACCAAGCGAAATAGGCATTTAACGCTACCAAGAGTTGCCCGCGAGTGTCGCAAAGCGAGCCGTGCGCTTACGTCGCGGGAAGTGTCACATTATAGGTAAGCAGGCAGTAGGTCAACTTATTTTAATGGTTTATTTTAAAAATAAAATACGAGATTTGATAAAAGCTTGTTTTATTATAATTTGTAGTGATCACATTTTGATGTGTGCAATAAAGTATATAATAAATAAATAATCACGATATCTAAGACTTTAAACGAAATAAATTAATTTGAATAGATATTTTAAATTCAATAAACTGTAAACTATACTGATTCAATTTATTGACATTTTCGTTGACGTTTAGTTCCAAGTGCAAAAATAGGTTAACGCGAGGATACGGGCGCGGGGGTCGCGACACCGCCGCAAATATCGAGTCGGACCGCGCGATCGAATTGCGTGTGAAACCAAACTTCTATATTCTAACGGCATTGGGCAAGAAAATAGGAATAGTTAAAAATAATACTACAGTGAAAAAAAAAAGATTAATATTCCATGATTTTGTCACAAAAATTATAGGTTTAAAATATTGACAACATTTTTCTTACTTACTATGAAATATTATGAAATGGGAAGACCGCAGCTGGCGTCGCGCGACGAGGCAAAACGCTTAGTCCTGACCGTAGAAGTTTCAACAACGTAAGGGTGGATATACTCGCCATACGCGGGGTTGTCCGATGGTAGAAATGAGATGGTGGAATCAAGTCATGCAATTCCCGCACACTCTCCAAAATGCATCTTGTTTAATACCGAAAAGCTAGCTACCCTACGCCTGTGCTCAGATTTTGTAGATTGGACTTAACGAAATCTGGATCACCAATTAGCATCTTCGCACGTCTTTCCATCGAGTCTAATACTGTTATGTGGTATTTTGCTGCACCAGCCCATATGTGACTGCAGTACTCCACACACGATCGGACACATCAGACCTGTGCTGTATTGTAAAGCATAAGTAAATACTTACTTTATATATTCATAAATACAGTACATACTTACTTTATATACCGTTAATTCTTTAAAAATCCTCGAAATTTAGTTGTTGTGTGCTTTGTCCCAGTTGCGAATCATTAAGGCGCGTACGCACGTACGAACACGAACATAGCGAACACAAACACCAGACCCGAACATTTGGTTCGTACGTATGGACGGCATATTCGAACACGAACGCAAACATAGTTCGAGTCGAGTTCGCGAACAACAGTCGTGAACTCTATCTTAGTAGCCATGACGGCGCCGTTGGAAGTGGTCGATTGTGAAGTAGCGGAGAATTTTTTGAACACCGTCCATACAGAACACACTACAAGGATCGCCGCGAACATANGCATAAGTAAATACTTACTTTATATATTCATAAATACAGTACATACTTACTTTATATACCGTTAATTCTTTAAAAATCCTCGAAATTTAGTTGTTGTGTGCTTTGTCCCAGTTGCGAATCATTAGGGTCAATGTTTTCGTAATCTTGGATGGATATGCTTCTAATGGGCATACCACGTGCTTTTCGGCTGTCTATGATTTCGGGAAGCAAGCATTTCATATAAAATTTGGTCAATTTTGGTTTCCCAAAATACGTCATCTTTTTCTATGTATTTGGTATAAATATTTTCATTCTCACCTGCCCATATAGCCAAAAGATATTTACAATTTATGTTATTTCGAATTAATATTATTTACGGAGCAGAAGCGAAGCGCGCGCGCAAAAATTTGACACAGGTCTCACTTCGGTGACGTCCCGCGAGACACTGGCAAGCGACGCGCGGATCGAATATCACTTGAAAAAATCGATAAAAAATGTATAAATGTAATAAAAAAAAACGATCGGGTTCAATCGATTCCAAAATGAATTACCTATAAATTGATATAATTTATAAAGAATAGAGTATTATGGTACTTGTTTAAAATGAAATTTGGCTTGTAAAAAAACTGCAAATCGAAGTTGCTTCAGTATTTTTTTCTATCGAGAAAATTGTATTGTATCGTGTATTGAACGGGTCCATAGTATAGAAAAAGAATGTATCTTAATATATAAATTTATTTCGGGTTCTAAATGTTATAATTTGTCTATCAAAAATGAGTTCTAAAACAGTCAAAACCTGGAACACCCAGCCTTAACGCATTTTTAAACGTAGCAAACTGGCACATAGTTTCTAATTACTTGTGTAAATAACGTAAATATATTGCATTTGAAGAAACTTCTCTTTCTTTTGAATACAAGCAGCATAACGAATAGATTGGACACTCCCAAGTTTGAAAATAACAGGAACTAGCAAACTGCATTGCCCTATATCAGTTTGCAGATTGTTTATCAACATTGTTGTAAGGAACAATAAACGTTCAAAGAGTCTGTTTGACCCAGAAAGGAAATTAGCCATCCACTTGTATCTAGCTTTTATGTTGTTTCCTCTACGTTTGGAGCAATTTCCGCAGCATGTTCCGTAGCACATGATGTAGCGAATTTGAAGTACTCCACAGGTTAAAGACCTATGACCCAAAAAGCATCTCATAGTATAAACCCTTCTGCTAAAGAGCTTGCACCACCGATTGACTCAAACAATACCAATGAAATACTGCAAGAAAATTGTGAAAACATAAATAATTGCATATCACATATTTCTTTAAAACCCCACATTGTGTTGTTGCTAAACGTTAAGTATGCGAGCTAAACAAACAAAATGCGAGGAATTTGTATGACAGTAGCACCTCGCGGTTTCTAAGAAAAACACGGCATTCAAGGTGAGATAAGTACGAGCGCAGAACGGGTCGGAATCAGTTTTTGTAGCGCAAACGAATGGACGTAATGAGAATAAGTTTATGATTTTATGATTGATGCGTTGTCCATACTTACTCGCCACTGTGTTCTTAAATCTTCAAACAATGCCGACTAAGTTTTGCTAAGAGAATAGAAATAGCCGGAAACATTCAACAAAATGACTCATGTGCCTATGCGTTAGTACTCTAACTGCATGATGGCTCTATTCAAAATATACGACATGTTGATTAAAATACTTGGCTAAATCATTGAAAGGACGACCAACAACAGTCATTTGTGACCAACATCCGCCGCACAAAACCCGTAATTTGCCTAGGTAAATATTTAGATATACCCGGTGCTCTAGCTCGAACATGCCTCGCTTATTAAATACCGCTTAGTAAAAGCAAACTAAATTCTAGTAGCATTCTGAAATTGTAATTGTTCGAACATGACCTTCAAGATAGTGTGGTATAATTAATGATAACCATCTTGATTGGAATTGTTGATGAGAGTAAGGATTCAACATAACATCACGTGTGTATTCCCTAAAGGGTTAGGCACAGGTGAACCTACAGTTCTGTATGGTGTCGGATGTAAAAGAATATAGCACCATCCCAGAATGGGCAGCAGCATTCTCTATGCATTGCAACAGCTACATTGCGATCGCCTGCCAAGCGTGACGATTATGGCAAACCATTCCCTCTGGGGGAGGCCTATGTCCAGCGGTGGACGTCTTTCGGCTGATGATGATGATGAAATTACAGTGCCTCTACTTACATCTACATTTCATCGCTTATGTTTAAGTCCCATCATAAATGATCTAGCGAAATGCCATCAACAGGGAACAAATTCAGACTCCAGGCTGCTACTGAGGAAATCAATATGGTTCATGATCAGCAATAGCTCCTGCGATCATTAGACCAACGCAGCAGTAAAATTCATTACTGAATAATGGATTGATCACACAAATTGATATCCTGATCCATGAGAGCGAAAAACATACACAGATTAAGGACGACAGAATATCAGCAAAGATATCAGTAATATTTCATTCATTCTACCCATTGATAATAGTACTGAATGAACCCAATCAATTTGATTCAAGTTACAAAGCCAAGCTAATTATACGAATTGCTCCATAACAATTCTCTGGCCGATATTAAATGGTTTATTGCGGCGTTTATTGAGTCGACGAGATTATTATGCGCATCTTAAGTGCAAGAGATGCCTAGGAATTGGTACATAATGCATTTTGCAGGCGACGATATATAAGATGACTTATGCGGCATAATAAATCACTGAGGATAATAAGATGCGTGACAATTACCACAAATAAGTTTATATCTACCAACCTACTCATGATTTGCTGAGAAAATTGATCATGAACTATGGACCTTGGGTAGATTCCAGAATTGAGCATCATCAGTTAACAACGTGAACATTACTTACTTATTACTTTACTTTAATGCCAAAGTTGGATATGTTTTCAGGCAAATTTAGAATTTCACTAATAAATTATACATCAAATACTTATTCACAATTTAAGCCATTCCGAATGCTGCTACATTGAAAATATCAAATATTATGAGGTTTTTAACTAAGGTAACGTTCTTTAGAAGTTCCAATATTGCGACTTTTTTTGTTGCTGACAATATAAATATTGCAAATAAAGTAACTCTGCGGGATATTACTTAAGAACTGTTAAATAAGGAGAGATATATTTTTTGTGTAATTTATTCGCGTCTCCGTAAACACGGAAAGAGAACAGCTATTGAAAGTAGCTCGACACCTACGGACCAAGCGTTTTGGACATGATTGTCGGTTACGTAAGTAAATGATGATAAATGATTCTATAAATAAGATGGCTGGCCATTCATTTTTCCTCATTAACTGAACATTACCCTAGATATATACATTACTAGGTACATACTAGCTTTTTCCAGCGGCTTCACTCTCGTCATATCAAAAAAGAGCCTACAGGAAAGTACTGAAGGGAAAGTCCTAACTTCTAATCCAAGTCATTGTCTACCTGTAAAAAGGCATGCTGGATTGACAACATCCAAATAAATATAAACTTTCACATTCTTTATACTATTAGTAGGAAGGATGCATCACTTGAGACTAAATATGGATCGACGTGAAGAGTGCGGAAAGACAACTGAAGACAAAAGATTTAGAAATATCTTTTGAACGAAGAAAACCTTTCGACATTAGGCTGGTTTCTGAATTGAGTATTTAAAGTCAAGAACGCGTTCAACGTTACTTTAATGCGACTTTGACAAGTATTCAGACTAGAGTTTGACAAATACTCAAATTCAAAAATTCTTTTGAATTTAGCGGAAGTAACATGTTAATGAGGATCATGAAGCTTTCTGCAACAACCAAAATATTGTGACGTCACCTCTCATGTGCTACGTGAGACTGGTGTTGTAGACCTGTCCACATGCGTGCACGCATCGTTATGAAAAGCCGCAGTTTCTTGTCCGTTCTTCTCCATAAGAATCTACTTTTTGCAAATGGACAACTAGAGTCACTTATATTTTAATTTTAAACTGTAAATTTGACGTTCAAAAGTGCCTTTTAATGGTCTAGTTGAAATAAATGAATTGACTTTGACTTTGNTTTAACTCACACACTGATCCATTGTTTTTAATTATATTGTAAATATGTGAGTACCATGTCCCTTACTAGCAAACTTAATTTTATCTCTGCTGGTATTGCTTTGTTGTACCTATAGTATATAAGTGTGTGCTGTATATTAGTGTAATGTTGGATGCATTGTGCTCACATAATATAATCAATTGATCAATGTACCTATGTATACAAAATATTGTAAAACTTATATTTGAAAAGAGTAACTATGGAGTTTCTTGTCCGTTCTTCTCCATAAGAATCTACTTTTTGCGAATGGACAACTAGAGTCACTTATATTTTAATTTTAAACTGTAAATTTGACGTTCAAAAGTGCCTTTTAATGGTCTAGTTGAAATAAATGAATTGACTTTGACTTTGCCCACTAAATATGTTTTTTTTTTCCTTTTTTGTGTTATTATCTTGCAATCAGTCAATTCAGACTATAAGCAGATGAGGTGGGTGCTTTTTGTCGTTCAGGGCGCTACTCCCATTAGAGCCAGCCCTTCCTTCGTCATTATTTGAATCTCAGACCCTCTAATCGTCGAAGATATCACGCCGCTTTTTAAGCCGTCTGGTTTGATAGTAAGATGACCTGCTAGCTGGTTGAGGTGCTTGGACAGTCTTAATTTATAGTTCGCTCCATGAGTGTCTATTTCTTCTTTGTCCATAGCCATGTTTAGTTTTTAATGGACCTCTGTTGTTCTTATAAACCATAGTGCATCTGATATTTGTTTTTATATTTTGTTTTGAACTCTCTGTATAACCACTATGTTAGAGGTGTTGGCAGAGCCCCCACAACTGGATGCCATATGTCCAAACGGGTTTCAGGATCGTTTTATATATGAGCAGTTTGTTGTCCAAAGATAGTTTTGAGTTACGTCCCAGTAGCCAAAAGACCCTTGTATTTTAGGTTAATTTCATCTCGTTTTGTTTGAACATGTTTTTTTTCATGTAAGTCGACTGTGACTTATTGATTAGATTACAAAACGTTGCTCTAGTTTTCCCTTTTTTAAAGACGGGTGATTATCATTGCAGTGCTGCGTGATTCTCGGCTGAGAATAATCGACGATATTTGCTTCTTTTCAGCTGCAATTCTAGAATATGGTAAAGGCTGGGCATTTTGGCCACTAGTTTTTAAGTTTTAAGAAGAAAAAATTCTCAGCGTTTGAAGAGGTGAAGGTCGTCGAGCTGTCCTGACCTACTATGCGGAGAAAATAATAATCGCCAACAATAATCAATAGACTTGGGTCTAGATCAATCAATTCTGATACTTTTGCGCCACTCTTGGCTATTTTCCGTAATTTCTGGCGTTAAGCCCATTGGCAAATGTCATTGTAGATTGTCCTTGTCCAGTTGGGCGTCCTCTATCTCTGTCTGGACTGGCTTTAAAACAATTAGGTAGGAAGAAGGATCTATCGGTATTCTGATAAAACTTTGAAATGTCACAATTAGTCCGTAAAAGCGTGATTATCGCCTTAACGACCATTATCTGATGCATGTACGACATATCATAATTTATAACTCTATGGACACACATGCTATGTTGCGTGTAAAACAATATTCATGTCGTCTGCGGACGTAGTTGCGTATGTAAATATCCTAATAACAGTTAATCG
Source organism: Mamestra configurata (assembly GCA_002192655.3). Taxonomy (NCBI): domain Eukaryota; kingdom Metazoa; phylum Arthropoda; class Insecta; order Lepidoptera; family Noctuidae; genus Mamestra; species Mamestra configurata. Next base: position 462,655 of record NDFZ01005353.1, on the reverse strand, counting down.
AGTGTGCCCGCCACAAAAATGTTAGCCCAACCCAATTCTCCGAGTGTCGGAGTAGGTATGACATCAGGTAATGTCGAGATTTGTAGTTTTATGCTGTTTATTATTTTGTGTCTAGGATTTCGACTAAGATACAACACAATCCTACTATTGTTATTATTTGAAGATTTGTATGTTTGATAAGCTTCATCTTCAATGCAATTAGCTCCATCTTTCTGACAGAACCAACTTCTTGAGAGTTCACAAGTTCTTTGAATTTGAATCACGCGAGATTAACGGATTTGACGGGTAGCCCATGTCCTATTGTTCTACAATTGAACATAGGTTACTTTCTATCCCGGTAGTTCGTTCCCGTGGAATAATTTAAGACTTTGAAGCGGTCAATTTGATTGCACCGATACATCAGAAGCAAAGAACCGATCAAGAGCGCGCGTTGAACGACCATACATACATGGCTGTTGTAACAAAATTTATTATTAGTAGAGAATACTTGTATAGGCAGCAATAAATGTCAATCAGTTTAGTCAGAGTATAAATAAAGTTGGGCCGTTGGACGAGGCGTGCCCAGATGCATGTTCCCATGAATATGTTTTAACTGGAGGACAATAGTACAACATTGGTTAGATACACAGACTCGCTAGCCGAGGTGTAGCGTCCTTTGTGCAAAAAGCATTTAGAAAATAAGTTACGGAAGTTATTACGATGAATCGTCGATCCCACAATCCCTTAATACCAGGGTCTATAACCAGTGCGTCCTACCCGTAATGACTTACGGAGCCGGAACATGGGCACTCACCCTAGGCCTGGTCCACAAATTCAAGGTTGCTCAGCGTGCAATGGGGAGAGCAATGCTCGGGATTTCTCTGGAGGATAGAATTCGCAACGAAGTCATTCGCCAGAGAACTAAAGTAACCAACATTGCGCGTAGAATCAGCATGCTGAAGTGGAAGTGGGCCGGCCATGGCTGTAGACAGACAGACGGTCGATGGAGCAGACATGTGTTAGAGTGGAGACCGCGTATGCGGCAAACGTAGTGTGGGACATCCTGCGGCACGATGGATCGATGATTTGAAGAAGGTGGCTGGCAGCGGATGGTTGCGGACTGCTCAATACCGGGATGGTTGGCGCTCTTTGAGGGAGGCTTACGTTCAGAACTGGACGGCAATTGGCAATGTTGATGAGGATTACGATGGTCAGATTATGGCTTAAAGATATCTTTAACTGGACGAAAGAGAACCATAAAGTGCAAGGGAATCTAACCTAACCTAAACTAAGACAAAGAAGTAATTTCTGTTAGGCCAGCCAATAATTAATAGACTTGCAATATTAATTAAACCTTTGAAAGGCCCAATATTTGTATTGCAGTTTTATGATATTAACAAGCTGGCGAATATTCGTACTCCGTATTAATCTCTTTTTGTCGCGATCACGAAACTTCGACAAAACTAGATAAGTGTGGCCTTAGTCTTAGAGTAAACATTACATGTACTATGCCCATGTTACATCATTTATTTTTTATTACATACTCCTTTTAAAGAAACTATGTTAAGCTAAAGGAATGGTGTTGTCCTTTATCTATTCTTGGATAGCTGTAAATAATGTCTTTGAGTAAACAGTCATAAACTAAGGTTAGTTATTGTATTTTTTTTTCTATTTATCTAACAAACTTAAAACCTGTGTTCCCAGTACAGTTAGGCAATGGAGTACAAATATTCACCCATTTTGCCCAAATCACTTTTGGCTATTGCCATCCACAAGCCAAAAATCCTGCTACATTACAGGGTTGTTACTGAAAAACACCAGGTGGAATTCTAATGACACTGCCCAAACCCAGAAACAAAATACCAGACAGAGAGAGATAGAGAAGAGGCAGTCTCCATTTGACTGTCTTGTTTGGTTGTGCTAAATATGCCACATTCTATTATGCACTTGTGTATCTGTTTGTGGAATTATAAAAGATTATTTTTTTATGAAATTATTTTACCACATGAGCCGATTCAAGGAGGCATGGAAGCAGAATGCCTGGAAGGATTTGGAGGAGACCTTTGCCCAGTAGTGGAACCGTACATGCTAAATTAAAAAAAATTATGACAAAAATAAATTATCATAATCAGCATTTTGCAGTTTACTGCTGTTAGAATGACATTTATTTCTTAAATAATCTACTACTTAAAATAAAAATAATATTTACATAAGTATAACAAGACTTTCTCATCTAATATTCACATTCTCAATAAACGAAAGAATGTTTAAGAGGTTAATGATTTGGCCAGACACCAAAAGAATTTGGCCAATAACTTTTACAATGCTGTAAATAATAAAATTCTCTTTTCTGTTGTAAAGTGTAACATACTTTCACTTTCAAGGATACTTTGTGATTTCTACAGAAGACTTTCTAGTTGCATATGCACTTACATCCTTATTTGAAGAACTGAGTAAAGTGAAAATTTCAAAGTTGTGAAGATTTTATTTACTGAATCATTGTTGAACATACTTTTTGTAGGTTTTACTTTGAAACTATTTTATATACCTGGTTAATACTTTTGCCTTAACAAAACAATTATAATTTTTTTTTTCCTTACAACTTTGTAGACAGATTTAAGTTTGAAAGATAAAATTTTAACAGCAGATAAACCTAAAATAGAGCTATAAAATATAATTTATTACATTACACAATTTAACTTTCAATATTACACCAGTCCAGTAGCATCTGCCACCATACATTGAACAGCGCAAACAATTCATACATGTAGACACATCAATTTTTGACGTTTCATGGTCCAATAATTTGGCTTCACAGTACTGTAAAAAGGACTTACTCACACTTCACAATTTTGGCACAAAATGCAAATGCATTATTAAGCATAATTTATGATTAGGGACACCACATTAAATTTACAAACAAATCAAATGCAAACTTCACAAATGAATGACCAATTCTTGCTCAAATATTGGTTTATCTACAGCAGAGAGACAACAAAATGTGTGACTAACCTCAAAAGCAGGCTGTTAGGAGGCACTCGGGAACACTTGTGTTATAGCAGGCACGCATCAATCGTCCTGTGGAAGACCACCATATCAGACCTCTAGTGACACCTTCAGTTTGATCCCATATTATGTTAATTAATATATTAGTTATTACACAGTCAAGGATACTACAGTTGGTAGAGTGCCAAAAATGTGCTGCAGCTGTAAGCAAGCAAAACTGAAACTCATCGATGCAATCGCCACAGCACTTTACACATGAATATACGGTATTATTAGGTTAGTATGTCAATAATGCAGATGAATGTTGACTACAGTCAAGGGCGTCTCTAGGAATCCGGACACCGGACCAGAGCAGTGTTAGATACATGCATGAGATAGCAACGCTGCGCACGACATCGCTACACAAATCGGAAGGAAATAAGATATCGTATAACATGATCACTTACGAAACTTCTTCCTCCCAAAGGCATCTCACGCACTAATAAAAAATCACACAACTATTGTCACTTCGTATTGAATTGAGTAATAGCACTCGTTTCACATACACAGTCTTCACACAATTTTTCAACTCAATTCAACAGCAGACAGCAAGTTGTCTTGCAGATTGCAGATAAAAATTTGACAGCGGCGCTAACAAATTCTAGAACAATCATCACTCAACGACCAATGACCATAGACTATAAATTGACTAAAACTAAAACGAAATATCCGTGCATGTCCATAAATAAAGCCGTTACCAAGCGAGAATAGTTGCCCATGGACTAACATTAATATAAGGCCATGGCTCTACCAATCTATGATGCCATTATTGCTGCAACGAAACGAAATGATAAAAAGAAAAACTCAATAAATCATCAGTTTTGTGTTTTTTTTTTTTTTTTCTCCAGAAAACTAGACGCCGTTGAGTTGAGTATTTATGATTTATAATTACATAAAGTTCTTTTCATTTACTTGAACAAAATATTCCCTCAGTTATGCAGTTATGGGAACTCAATACGTATAAGATAGGCGAATATGTTAAATGCTCTAGGGCTTGTGTGCAGTGCATAGGCGTATGTAGGGGGGGGGGGCGTACACTGTCCAATGCCAATTGTGTACACTGCTTGATGCTCTTGATGAGTTTTTCCGTTATTTTTCAGATTTTGACTTATAACTTTTAAAAACTGTGCAATTTTTTATGTACGCAAAAAGTAATTCCGTGCACATAGGAGACAAAACTATCAACTTTCTTCTTTCAAGTTGATAGTTTATCCAGGGTGTAATAATAATATTCGAGCTCGCTCTTGTAATCTACACTCCCTAAGTGCTTGAGCTTTCGTGCATTTGTTAAAAAACGTTTCTGCTGTTTATGTATAAAAACCGAGTGCGAGTCGGACTCGCGAAGGGTTGCGTACCACCACCATTATTATACCACTATCATTAATACCAATATCATGCCGTCATAGTTGAGCAAAAAATACTTTAATTTTTAATTTATTATTGTTATTTGTTGTTATAGCAGCAACATTCATTAGATACAGCCCGCTGACAGACAGACGGACGGACAGCGGAGGCTTAGTAGTAGGGTCCCGTTGGTTGCCCTTCGGGTACGGAACCCTAAAAATCAATAAAAATTAAAGTCCAAAATTTTCAAGCTCGCTTTACTCGCTCTTGTATTCTACAGTCTCTCAGATCTTGATTTTTCTAGTATGAGTCATAAAAAGTTACTTCTATTTAGTTATGAAAAGAAAATCCATCCAAGATGGGGTGCAAACATTTTCGAGCTCGCTCTTGCATTATACCTGAGTTGTTTGACTTTCCTGAATTAGTCAAGAAAATTACTTCTACAAAGTATGAATGTTCAGTAAAAAATCAAACCTATCTGAAATGGGTTACAAAATTTTCGAGCTCGCTTCGCTCGCTCTTGCATTCTGCACTGAGTTCGCTTTCCTGCAGCAGTCAAGACAGTTACTTATACCGCCTGGACCCTTCGGGCCTGTGGGGAGCCACCTGGACCCTTTCTGCCCAGACTTTGATTGGCCTAAATTTAATTTTTTGATCGCGCGCGCCGACTTTACCTTTATTGTGCGTCGCATCTCAGGTTGGGGGAAAGGCCCCCTCTGGAAAAGAGTCCTAGATACGCCAAGGGTGCAGTGTGAGTCTTCTTTCGCGAAACAGTAGGAAACAATACTGAATTAATATTTCTTAATCTTGGATATTCTTAACTATATTAAGGACATCCAGTTGATTGCTGGGGAGAATTTATAATTAGTAGATTTTAGTTTGATTCCTCTAGGTTGTGGCTAAAAATAGTCGATTGTCAATGGTCATCTATCATCAATGTCATCGTGATTGTCACGAGTGTCAATGTCATTTGATCACTCGAGAACACGGTGCGACCACCTTTGAAGATGTGTTTTGTTGTGTTTGAATACGAAGTTTTGGTTAAATAGTTGCTTATTTTAAGGGGTATTCTACGTTCTGGCTCAACAGCCTTCACAGTCAATTGTTTTTCTTCATGTTAACTGCAGTGAAACCAAATCTAAGATGGAATGTGTTAAGATACAAAATAAGATAAAGTTATTGTTTGAAAAACTTACCGAGCCGAACTATGTGCTCGATAACTACTACGCCGATGGGCTTATCACGAAACTATCAGACTGCTCCGATCCTGGTAAGTATTATCTTTCTTACATCTTTGTATGTGGATACCTACTACTGTTTACTTTTTACAGAGTAGTGAGATAAGGTTCCAGACTTAAATAGCGGGGAAGCGGAGAAACTAATTATCTATTGTGCAAGAGACGCAGTATTTGTACTTGATTAGGTACTAATTGTTTAAACAAACAGGCCGATAGTGGTATAAATAGTATAAATGCAAGTTTTTGTGATGTTGAGAATTATTTTACAAATTTTCCTCATCTGAACATACAAAACATGCTTTGACTTGATAAGTATGTTTCCCCTTAAGTTCTAAAAACTCACTTAAGTAGTAAGTATTATTTTTGACTGTAATTTTTAAGTATTATTAACATACCATACTACATAAGACATACTTACTTAACTGTTATCAAAATAATTATAAATTATTAAAATAAAGCAAGTTTGATTTCGGGAAAAGTCTTTTAAATTTTGAATGCAACCATCTTACAATCTACAGCCATGACTTAAACTTTGAACCATGTAATTTTTAATGTAAAATAGAAAGAAAGAGTAATTTGCCAGCATTGCTACTAAAACTTATTATTAAATACTGCCAAATGCTAAGTCACCATTATTTCACACATATTGCATAATGAAACACCTTTGCAGTAAGTTTTATATAGCTGAACAAAAAGTCACCTATTATATTGACATTGATTTCACACATTTAAAATGGCCTTGAAATGTAATAAAGAGTCAATAAGGTGTGATTATTATGACTAGCTAGACAGCTTAATGCTACCGGGGTGCCTTCATACACACAAAAAACAATTAAGAGTCAAAAGACATTGGATCATCTCAACAGAAAAATATTGGCAAAGCAAGAATACTCACTAATTTCGTTTACTAACTACTGACTTCTAGCAGCAGATAATGTCCTATTCCAGGACATGGTCTACCCTTGTGCACAAGTTTCATCCAAATCCATTAGGAAGTCCATGATGACAAAACGGACGGACAGAGTTAGGCTGGTTCACAGCTGTCTGGGAGACCCTCACGAGCCGCCTGCACACGGGAGACCCAGACGGTACTATACTTTGTACAGGCTCTACCTGGAGCGTGCCAATCCACGTTGCTATGAAACAGTGATCTTGCACCTCAAGTGTGACTCCGTTCCTCATAATATTAGTATTTAAGAATTGTTTAAACTAACACAATACAAACCAAAGAAAAAACAATAAAAGAAGGATAATTAACAAAAGAAAGCAGACCAGCTTGGGGACAGGTTGATGCAGAAAATATTGGTATCTCTTGCAAATAGACTTAATAAAGGGTCTCGCAAAATAATAAGTATTCTATCAAGTAATTGCTCACCCACACCTTCAGTTCTTACAACTTGTAATCTATAATTGTTAGGTTTTTCAAAACAAACCAGAGATACCTTCTTTGACCTTGCTTAAATGAATAAATTGAGATAGTAAATGGTCGCTTGTTTCACATGATGCTCAATATTCAAAAGTCTTTTATTCAAATTAGGCTGAGTGCCAGCACTTTTTGAATGTCAAAGTTCTACATAAAGACAATCCCCCAAAACGCCCGCCCGTCACCACTTCCTAGTGTTGTAGCTGGGAAGAAGAAGTGGCGCAACAAACTCCCCTGCAACACATCTGTCTGTTAAGCTTTTAAAAACTTGAATTTATACAATAGTATGGAAAGTATTTTACAATACATGACACAGAAAATAAAATATTTAAACCGTAAATCAAATTAAATGAAATTATGTTTACTAATGATTTAATAAATTAAATTAACAAAATTCTACCTGACATACAACTTGTGGTATTTGCGGATGACACAAATGCCATCATTGGGGCAAATAACTCAAAAGAGCTTACGGAGAAAGTAAATGCAGCTCTAAGTTACCTTTATTCATGGTTTACTATAAATAAGCTAAAAATTAATAGTACAAAGACCAAAATAATGTTATTCAAAACAACTGCTCGTTATAAAGACACCATGGAAATTAGACTAAATGATGACAAAATAGAACTCGTAAGAGAAGCTAAATTCTTGGGAGTACACATAGATGACTCATTAAATTGGAAAAAGGAACTTGCCACCATAGATGCATCTATATCATCTTCGTGTTATGCGTTAAGAACACTAAGAGACGAAATTGACATTAAACAATTAAAAATAGTATACTATGCTCTAATTGAATCTAAATTAAGATATAGTATACAATTTTGGGGGAACAGCTATAATTATAATTGCCAAAGAGCTTTTGTCCTACAGAAAAGAGCTATACGTACTATTGTCCGTATCTCACAACGAGAGAGCTGTCGCCCACATTTCTTAGATTTAAACATCCTTACAGTACCCAGTCTCTACGTTCTAGTACTCCTGACTAATCTTAAGAAATACATCCATGAATATGAGACCGATGAGGAAAGACTGGTTAGGGAGAGCACACGTAGGAAGGATTTGAGAAGTAAGATTCAACCTCACTTCAACATTGTGAAGATCAAGCAGTGCAAAAATTTAACAAATTACCACTACACTTAAAAGAAATGTTCTATACATCTTCATTTAAAACAAAGCTTCAAACATTCCTTTTAGATAAGTGTCTGTACTCTGTTGACGAAATGTAATATTATGACCATGCGTTTTTCTCCTGTAAACTTGTAAATTTTTGTTTAATGTGTTTGTGTAATATATGTTATGGACATTATTTTTAAATGACGAATGTTTTATTATTATAATTTTTTTTTTTGTGTGTTTTTAAGTTGACATTGAACCATTTTATATACATAGATTAAATTTTTATATGTTTTCTATGCTTAATTTTAGTAAGTTGACATTGAATAATATTGTTAATAATGCAAAAATACTATGTTGTCAGTTTTTAAAGTGTAATTGTATCTACGTGTATATATGAGTATTTTTAATGTTTATTTTATAGAATGATTTCAAACACAATGTGAATTGTTAATGAATAAATTGAATTGAATTGAATTGAATAATAAACAGTAGTTTAATGTTAATACAACATAATAATAAAAAATAAAAAAATACTATGACCAGCAAGACGACCAGTCACCACAAGCAGCACTTGTTCACGAGCATAACGCAAAGATCAGCCATTACCGCCCTCGCCATGTTTGAGGGAAGGAGGTAACCCGACCCCGACGCTACCTCAAGCAGTGACATCTAGGGGAGCATGACGAACTTGCCGGTTGATCAGGCAAAAATAATATATAACACAGCTATGGACAACNTATAAAACAGCTATGGACAACAGTAGTTCATCATATGTTGCAATACAACTCATACAAAAAACAATTGTAACGAGTAGATTATGTCAAAAAAGAAAAAAAGTAAAAGATAACTGATCAGTACGGTCAGAGAAAAGATAATAATATATATATGTATTATATGAACTCATATAACCTGTTATAAGCTAAATCATATAGAAAGAACATTAAGTATAACAAATATCTTGCGTTCAACTCTGCGACCAACAATTCTTATCGTCTAAATAGTCATTGATAGAATAGTATGCCTTAGAACAAAGGTTAGATTTAACTCTAGTTTTAAATGCATTAAAAGGCAAGGCAAGAAAAGAAAGGGGTAGTTTATTGTAAAAACGGATTCCGAGCCCCACAAACGAGCCCTGGATCTTACGGAGACGGTGGGAAGGAGCATGTAGTTTGTGCTTGTTTCTGGTGTTAAAATTGTGGATATCGCTGGTTTTAGTATATAAATGTATATTTTGCCTAATATATAAAATGTTTGCAAAAATGAATTGAGATGCCACCGTGAGAATACCAATCTCTTTAAAAAGTTCTCTTAATGAAACCCTTGACCCTAGCTGGTATATTGCTCGTACAGCACGCTTTTGCAAAACGAATATATTCTGTATGTCAGCAGCCCTACCCCACAGCAAGATACCGTAGGACATTACGCTATGAAAATAACTGAAATAGACTAACCGAGCTGTGTCAACGTCAGTGTATTGTCTAACTTTCCTGACGGCATATGCGGCAGAACTGAGCCTTCCTGATAGGCTTGATATGTGTGGACCCCATTGAAGTTTTGAATCAACAGTTATGCCCAAAAATACTGCCGAGTCCACAGTTTCAAGCACTTCATTGTTTAAGATGACATTGGGCCCCAGATTTCTAACATTGGGCAGGGCAAACTTTATACATTTCGTTTTCTTCGCATTCAGAACTAGATTATTTGTCGTAAACCAATCTGTAACCATAGAAAGAGCGCAGTTTACGTTATCAAAATCTCGTCTATTCCTATCTACTTTAAAAATAAGAGAAGTATCATCTGCAAACAGCACTACGTCACAGATACCCTTTAAGAAAAATGGCAAATCGTTTATATACACCAGAAACAAGAATGGACCTAGTATAGAGCCTTGAGGCACTCCTAAATGAACTGGTAGCCCGGAAGACTTCACACCATTGACATCCACACATTGAAACCTATTATGTAAATATGAATCAATTACGTTAAGAGCTTCGCTTTGGAGACCGTAATGACGTAGTTTACGCAAGAGCGTTTCACGGTGTACGCAATCAAAGGCTTTGGAGAGATCACAGAAAACTCCAATTGCATTTTGCGAGTTCTCCCATGCGTTAAATATGTGTTTTAGGAGAGCAACACCCGCATCTGTGGTCGAACGACCTTTTGTAAAGCCATATTGTTCATTATGAAGGAGGCTATTTAAATTAAAATGTCTAAGCAACTGCTTGAGTATTAACTTTTCAAATATTTAACTAAATGCAGGTAAGATGGAAATAGGCCGAAAGTTGCCTATATCATTTTTATTACCTGATTTAAAATCTATCTTACGTGGTGCACAAAAATTGAATTATTGGCAATGCAAAGATTCTAACTAGCACCTAGCCCAAGCGTGATGCTATCTAAACTAATATTATAAAGAGGAAAGATTTGTTTGTTTGATTGTTACGATTTGGCTCAAAAACTACTCGACCAATTTCAAAAATTTCACGGTTATAAAGCTATATCTTCACCGAGTAACATAGGCTATATTTATTTTCAGAAATGATTAGGGATCCCTACTAAAACTTGAATAATGTAACAGAAGGTGTAAAAAAAATGTGAAAACTATTGATGAAACATAAAAATAATTAAAGTACTCATTATTACCTAGAAAAAAGTCCGCGAGGCTATATGACTTACTATTATGGTTAAGTCACAATGACCGCTTTTTGTTAAAATTATTCAATCGAAGCCCAGTTGGAAAGAAAAAGTGAAGATTTTGATATCAAGATATTAATCCTTATCCTATAAAATGATTTGATAATTAAGGTTGATTATGTAATTTAAATTATTCAAATCGGACCTTTTGTTTAAAAGTTACGACGGGAATAAAAATGCTCTTAAAGAATCTTAATGCTTGGTCCAATGAAGTTGAAACAGCCGCATTAATGATTTAGATAAAAAAATGAGAATAATAAAATTTTGGATTTTAAGGGGCGAAAAGGGGTGATGAAGTTTTTAGGGAAGGACATTAATGCTTACTTCAATTTACGTGGAAATTGGAATAAACAAACTAAAAGTGGGATATTTGAAACAGATCAACAATTTTTACATAATCAACCCCTGATGGGGTGAACGGGGTGAATAGTAGGCTGATCCGGACTGAGACCGTTGAATGGATATTGTGGGGCTTAATTTTCCAAAACTTACCTTTAAAAAGGGTTAAAGGGGGCGTTGAAGTCTGTGGAGTACCTACTAAATTCGCGCAGACGAAGTCGAGGGCGAAGTGCTAGTCATGAATAAAATGAAACTTTCTTTCAAATCATTCCTTACATCCTCACTCAAACCATCCATCTTTTCTTTAGCCTATCTAGGTGTAGTCTTCGCGACAAACGAAGAGGAAAAACTTGTCGTGCGTGCGCGCATTTTCCAAAACAGGTTTACACAGTTGCTCATTCATGTCTAAATTCTGTTATGCATAAAAATACATAATATGTATAAAAAGAAAAAACCTTTTGCCAATCAATTCGTTTTGTGATCTGGTTTTTGATAACATTATGCGTTATCCGATAATGTTTGCTACGTCGTCGAGGGGAACGCAATCAACGCCGATTGTTAAAATGTTATCAATATTTATTAGGTAACAAGCCGTGTGTCCAATGGGATATCCCATCGGCAAATATGATGAATTTCCATTGAAACTTTCAACCCGTAATACAGTTTTTTTTTTTAAGGATGGAAAATCATCGAATGACTTCTTCCTGAGTGGAGCGGAAGGGCGTGTCAGACTTTTACTGACTTAAACCCATCCCTGTTCCTTCTAAAGCCCTTTGCGTTCCAGGGCCGCGGTGACAATACAAGGGGTATTACGGGGATGAATTTGTAAAACTCCTCTATAATATTTTTCTGCCCTTATTGCTTGGGATGCAACACGTTTTCTTCCATTCTCCCTTGTCAACTGCCTTGCTTAAAGTTCACTTTCGTTTTTAAAAAAATTTGGTGCAAAATTTCATACTTGTAATGCCCAGCGTTTAGGCTGTGCGTTGTCAGTTATTGAATTTAAGAGTTTTATTAAGTAGATAGATTATTCACACATGAAAAGTCTAGTCATGAATCTAAAATCAAAAGCAAAATCGTCTTTACAGTTTTTTATTTGTAGTGCCAGTACAGTGTGTCGTCACTGCTATTGCATAAAGGTTTCCCTCAATCCATCTTTTCCCCTCTAATCATAAAAGGTTGAGTCAGTAAACCGATGATTGGCACATTTCGAAACCCAGAAAGTGCCGTGTGTGCTAAGCACATACAAAGGTCCACAGCTAAACTATGTTAGAACTTGTGATAAGATATAATGATATCATACAACTTGTACCTAAGCAAACATTGCCTCAAACGGCTCGCCGTTACGTAATAACTTTTTTTATCGTAATTATTATTTAGCTGGGACAGTGACTCCATCTGTGGCAGTCGGTAAAAAAAAAAGGTCAACTGCGAGTCGGACTCGCACGCAAAGTATTCTGAACGAATCTAATTTTTTAACCGACTTCAAAAAAAGGAGGAGGTTCTCAATTCGTTGGAACCTTACTCGGGATCTGATGATGGGATCCTGAAGAAATAAAGAGAAGCGATTTGGGTAGTTTTTGTACTTTCTCGGAGTGGTTTCATTTCAATTTGGTGAAGATCTGATGAAGAAATTCGGAGATAGGCAACGGAACTCCTCAATAAATGATAGCAAATGGACTGGGATTGCTGAAATCTCATGTCTGTCTATTGTTTACACCAGTTCATAACATAACATCACGCCGGTACGCTGTGAAGGGGTAAGCACATGTGAACCACTAAAAAGTGAAAAAAAAACTTTTTACAAAAAAATACAACCGACTTCCAAATAAAAAACACTAAAAAGTATAAAATAACTTTAATTTCGGCAGTCGGTGTCAAAAACGAAAAAAACAACCAAAAACACCGACTGCCGAAATTAAAGTTATTTTATACTTTTAGTAATTTTTATTTGGAAGTCGGTTGTACTTTTTTGTTTTTTGTAAAAAGTTTTTAACATGTTACTTTCAAATCATAGACTTCTCATAGGTTTTCCTGTAATTAGAACTGTAGATTTGCAGCAAATTGGCTGTGATAGACGGACAGACACTAGTAATCCTTATGGATTCCGAAAGATTGCGTTTTTTCATACGAACTTTCGGAACCCCGAAATAATAAGAAAAAAAAACGAATCAGCTTCTGCTTCTGTATGACGGATACTATAATAGCTTCATCATACCTAACCTACCTATAGGGAACGTGCACGAACTTTATGTGGCAGCATAAATCGACACAAGACCCACATTGTGGTTAAAAAATAATCTATTTAGTCCTGACATCGTGTTGTCGTCAATGTTGACATTATTATACAACGAGTAACAGAATATAAACGCAATACCTCTTAGGAGGTCATTGTACTCATCATTATAACAACTTTTACTATGGGACCAACACTGAAATCTCGAAAAATAAAACGAGTCCCCCATACATTTCTGTTCGCATATTTTTTTTTGAAGCTTGAATGTCAAATATTGTTGGCGTAAATGATATGGATTTTCACCACCAGGTGGCAGAGCCTTCGTTGTGCATTTTCCGTATAACACTAAACGTACTTGGTTGATATTTTAATTAAACCATTGTTGTCGCCTACCATCTTTTTTAACCCAGGAAGGCGTGGTTTTGTGTCACTTTTATCAAACATGATTTATCTTTGATTAATAATAATAAAATTATAACATAATTATCATAATAATATTATCATCCTTTATCTCAAAAAACGTAGATGTGACATCATGCAGAACGCTCATAATGTTTTAGGTTTGTAGGTATTTTTTTTTTTAGATAAATAGGTAAGTGTTTATTAACCGATTCCCAGGTCGGGTAAAAAGCGTTATTAGGTTCTTCCAATAGGAATTTCTCAGTGACAGCCCGGAGTTTGGGTTGGTGGTGTGACACCCATGCCTTGGAAAGCACGTTAAGCCGTTGGTTCTGCGCTAGATCTCTCTCCGATCGTGTCGGGTTGCCGTCCCATCGGAATATGAGAGTGATGGAAGAGGGAGAGCACCTGTGTTTGCGCAAACACTTGTGCACTATAATATGTCCCGCGCCGATGGCTGATCTCAGTTGAGATTGGCCGCCATCCTACGAAAATTGCAATAATGTAACAAAGTAGCAGAATGTTTAATTTTTGGCGTGCGCTGAAAAAACTATTGATGATACATAAAAATAATGTACTAAATGATTAAATTACCTACTTACCTATAAAAAAATCCGCAAGGGTGTATGGGTCTCAGTGACCGCTATTTGTTGAAATCAATAAAAACCCGAGTGGGATGGAAAAGTGGTGATTTTGGTATCATGATATTAATCCGTATCCATTTAAATGATTTGATAATGAAGGTTGATTACGTACCTACATGTAAATAACACAAGTCGTAGTAACTTAGCTCCTAAGTACCTACTCGCTACTAACCCATATGGACTCTTGTTCGAAATAAAGTTTTTGATTGATTGATTGATTATTGTTTGCTTCAATTTACGTGGAAATTAGTATGGACAAACTAAAAGTGGGATTATTGAAACAGATTAACAATTTTTGCATAATCAACCCCTGACGTGGTGAATATCGGTGCCAGTGCCGGATTAATCCGGTGCGGGTCTGCCCTGTAGCAAATTTTACTAAGGGGCCGACTAAACTTGGCTTCATTATCCCATCAGATAAATTGACTACCAGGACATGAATCTTTTGCGTAGAATATAATATTCACCATGAACATCCTTTTAGTCGAAACGATGGTAGAAAAAATGGTGTGAAATTTCTTCGTCAAATTTGCCTATTTAAGTATGGACCGGACTCGGGGCTGCTTTGATTTCAAACGGTATGCTAGGATCAGAGAAAATAATAAAAAAGTTTATTTGCTCGAAGTATGACCCATATCATGAATAAATAAACAAAATTAAAGACGTAGGTATACAGACGTTAGATCGTTAGGTATACAGGTTGGGAAATAGGGATCTCCGCAAAACGGCTATCGCTCATTATGGTATGAGTTATGACTCGTGTGTGAGACAGAGCCATATTATGGCGCTGATTTTCAGCGATATGTTTGTGTAAATCAAAGCGCGGGGCCCGTAGCATTCGCTACTCTAGCTATATAGCTAATCCGGAACTGAGTGGCGCTGATCCTGAGACCACAGGATCAGCAGCAGAAATGACTGGGTAATTAATGAAAATTGTTGTGCTTAATTTTCCAAAACTAACGTTTAAAAGGGGTTAGACGGGGCGTTGAAGTTTGTCCGCGCGGACGAAATCGCGGGCGAAGCGCTAGTACCTATGTCATAAAAAGCCGTCTCCAAACATCAAATTTTAATAGTAAAATCTACGTTGTATGTTTAGTACTTAATTTTACGTTACGACAAAATAAACAAAGCCAGTTCTGTCATGGAAATAATGATAAGAAACGTCACACAATATTTGAACTTTAAACCCATGGTTTATTCCCTCAACCGGTTATGGTAACACACACAACAGCAAACTTACTGATGATCAACCAATAATCTTCGCTTCGGCATCAATTGAAATCAAGCGTCTTTATTTGGCTAGCGACGTTGTCCACGTGTGGGATGTAGACTCAGCTGTTGTAGTAATTGTGCATTTTGATATTTGAAAAAAATAATTCTAATAATTTCTTTAAAATATGTGTAACTAAAGATTCATTTGTAAAATCAAATAGAATAGGTTTTTTAATCAGTGAGCCTACATCTGGAGAGCATTTCTCGTATTTTAAAGGAGCATTCGTATCGCAGTAGCAATCTGCCAAAGGGGATAGAACCGTTGTAGCATAGATACCCGGATTTTTTTTCAAAATCGCATCGCACGGTGAATCCGTTAAATATGGGTAGAGGACACTTAAACAAACAAAAAATGTGATATTGATTAACGCTGAGACGATATTGAAACTTGAATTGGAACGCTTTTTAAATACGATGATTGTCAAAAAGTCTAAAATGAATGAGATGCGCTTCCGAAATTTCACGCACGTCCATCCCAACATTTTGGACTTTTGGCAATTGTTATCTCTGGTAGAATTTAATTTAGTGCCCCCACAAAACCACTTCATACGAAAGAAGCAGACCGGTTGTCGCACCTGATATAGAGTAAAATTATTGGATTGTCATCATGCTTTCATATTCTTTGGACCATGGTGACTCACAATCTTAGAACCAGTATCCAGGTGCTTTAATAATCTTGATGTCTGGCGGTAAATAAATTATACGTTCTGCTTATTTCAATTTAACTACACTAAACTCTGCTTGCGCCTAGCTGACTGAGGCAGTAATTTTTTTATCATATTGTTACAAGCTTGGGGTTCGCGACAATAAAAACAGCCGATTAAATAACCAAAATGACACTTTAATTTAACAACACTAATTACAACTTTAAACTCACAAATATTAAAACACAGCTTCTCTACTGATCACTTTAATCGCACTTGAAGATCATTTCCGAAGTATTCGCTTGTATCGCAACTCCAATACTGCCTCGGTCACGGGCTATGCGGTCCTTATATAGGCATCAGTTATTTCTAGAACCTTCTACTGTCGAAGCATATCGAAAGTTCGCGTAAATACCGGTCCCGACTGAGCAGATGTCGAGAACCCTAGAATGTTCTAGCAAAGAAGAGTCTAGAAGCATCTTGACTCTACTAGTTCTGCTACTCGGTACTAGATGGCGTTAGTAGTAACTAATGTCATTATGTACCACCGTTTTGGCCACTATCCCACCTGATGGTAAGCGATGCTTGCTTAGAAGTAGCCTATTCACGACTTAAAGACCCCCAGGTTATAGCTATCAGGAACCACAGTTTCCGGCAGGAAATTTTGCCTCTTAGCTGACTTCACATATAGTATAGTTGGTGTTACATATTGTTTTAGCCTAGGTTATTTTCTGTTGGGAAAATGCTTCCCCTTTCTCCCACCTCGCGATAGATGTTTGGGGGAGGGGGACAAATACAGCCGTAGGGCTATATTTGCCCCCTGAACACGGTCGACAAAGAATTGATTTAAAACTACCTTTTTACAGTGTATTTTTTTTTGGAAATAATTCGCCCGAACTACGCAGAAAGCTTTAAAAACACCGAGCTAATACATACCTGACATTATTCATCCACTATAATCTAAAATTCTGCCACTTCATCATTGAACAAACCTTTCTTTGTTAGACTTATCAATTTCTAGGAAAATTCTCGTATGACTTGATCATGATTTGACAAAAAAAATTACACTACTTTGTATAGAAGAATAAATATTGTGATTTATCCCCAGTGTGCGGTGGCCCTGTTCAGAACATGAGCCGCAAGTTGGAGTGCCTGAAGTACCCATACACATTCACTTTGGGGGATATACTGAATGCCACTAATGCTACAATTAACGTAGCCACCTACTGGGTCCAAACGATATAAGGAGTTAACCATTGACTCGAAAAGAATTAGAAGGCATGAATTATTAAAAAACTTCTAGTCCCTTCTACGTCCTAAATGAGACAACATGTAGATCTCAAATTTCCCACCATACAGCAGTTCATTAAACGCATAGCCAAACGTTCTTCGACACTGCTGTAAAACACCGTAACCCCCTTATCGCATCGGCCGCCCGATACGAACCCTCCCGCATCTCCAAGGTACGCCGACCGAGGCATACCCTCGTCACGCCCGACGACTCTACTACTCTCCTCCAAGAGAGTCGCAAAGAGACCAGCATTCTTCGCAAACCTCGACCGCCCTCGCCGCCGAGGCCCGCCGCGACGTTCCCGTCAAAATCCGCCCCGACCCTTGTTCGAGCCAGCCCGCGCCGCTGAGCCTATAGTCTTAAATTCGACCCTTAATAATAATTCTAGTTCGATCCAGCCCGTCCCTAGCTGTCCTCCCCCCAGCGACGCCCTAAGCCGAGGCCCGTACCCCACAGGGGGTGCCCTTAGCGTATAGTCGCTTAGTTTGTAAGTTTTTTATAAGCCCTGGCTGGAGGCTTTAATATTATATTAAGGCCACCACAGGCAAGCCCGGTTAAGCAGTCGACAACCTTATAGTTTGAACTGCGAGACGCCACTCACAAAAAAAAAAACTTCTAGTGCTCGCCTACATTATACAAGGAACGCTCGTGCTAAATTTCATGCGCCGTTAAGGCTAAGGCTGTGCGTTGAATTTATGAATGTCATGAAGTAGATGATTCACAGTAGCCAAATGCCATAACATCAATGTCATCCTTACTGGATTGGTTGGTGGAAAGGTTGTTTCCTTTAAGACACTGACTAAACGAGTTTTGCTTGCTTCTGAGTCCGAACTGCTCTCGATAAATGTTCTGTCATCAACACTAGTTTTTTTTTTTATTAGCAATAATTTACTGACGTGCGCCGACTGTACTATGAACCACTGGAAACTGTTTGTAAAAATTATAAGTCGTTTTATGTTTAGGTTCTTCTGAAAAATGTTTCACATACTTCTGCTAAAGAATTAGGTACCTATCATCACAGATTCCTAATTAATTTGTTTCTCATTAATTTCGTTTACTTTTCAGAGGTAGCATTCTTGAAAAGTGCGCCTTTACTATCTGATATGATAGTCGAAGCATTAGATAAAGCCGACAATGCGCACATTACAGTCAAAGTGTTCCTCATGAGGGTCCTCGCCATCGCGTCGCAGAAAGAGCTACATTTCGCCAAAATGTTCGCCACGCAGGGAGATAGAATTCTTGCAGGCTTTAAAGAGATCTGCACACCAAACACTAATCCAAGCATAAGAGTAGCCTATATGGAAGCCGCACTCAAAATTGTTACACACAACTCAGGCATAGCTTGGCTTCTAGAAACTGGCGTATGGAAAGAAATACTCAGTTTATGCAATGAGAAACCGACCGTTTTTGTCATTCGACAAATATACAAGTTCATGTCAGAATTCCTTTGGAAACTAAACGACTTGGGCGATGCTGATAGCATCAGATTAATAGTCAATCACTTAATACTGCCCATCAGTAAATACGACTTCATTAATGTTCAATCACTAACAAGTGAAGAAGAAGAAGAAATATGCATCGCAGTAGAGCCCACGATTCAGATACTGCTCTCTACGGTCAGCAAGGAATGTCGCATTGAGAATGTAACTTTGCTTATGACAATACTAATCAAAGAAGTCACAATCAGTAACTATTTATACGTAGCGTACGAACGGATACGTACAGACGACTTGTCGTTGGCATTTTTGAAATTAATGTTTTGGTTGACACTCGCGAAAATTTTCCTCGGAAAACCGATGCAGCCCGGAACACTTTATAGTGCAGAAGATTTCCTTGAAGTAGCAGCTTTCAATTTTAATATCATACAATCGTTTGTACAGCGTCGTAGCGCAACATTGGTTCTGGACTTTTGTGCCTCTTGTAATATCATATGGAATAAGTTGTGCCAAGATAAGGAACCTGGTATGTACCAGGAAGATGATCAGAAGCGAATCAAAATGAAAAATCAAATGTTGTTTGTATTTCTAGTGCCTGTTTTGGTTTTTGTTACTTATGGGAAGCCTCAATCAGCTCTGACTGATCAAAGAATCCACGATTATGTAGAGAGACTTTTGAATCTCTCCTGCGAGTACACAGCGAAAGCCGCTTATGCCTTAAGGGATTTGACTGAACAATTGGACACGTTGGCGGTAATTCTTCAGTGTGTTAAGAAACTGATCCATTTGAAGGATCATTTAAATGATGAGCAAGCAAACTTAGTATTTCAAGCTTTATTTTACGTACTGCAAGAGTACAATCCGCTGGACATGAACGGGGACCCGAAATTGGAACATTTCGAGGATAGTGAGGAGAAGAACCTTGTAATGACGTATGTGATGGACAGCGTGCTGTCTCTGGTGACTCATCGGAACATCAACTGGCACGAGAGTGTGGAGATCATGTGTCTGTACAATATTGTTATCAACAATCTGGAGAGATCTAACTTGAGTTGCAAGGTGAGTTGGGTAACGGAGCTTGAGCATTTCTTTCTTTTATAATGGCAAAAAACAAACATGTCGAATATTTTTTTAGAAAATTTTTATTTCAAGACAATACTCGGTTGATTTCTCCACACCCTACTTTTGCTCTATTCCTTTTACCACTAGAATTGCATGTACCATTTCTTTTTCAGTTCGTGGTAGTATCCTTAAAAGTAATAGGGTTGACGATGAAGAAGTTCCTGCAGCCAAATTTGAGTTTATTGGTGGATGCTCAGCCGGGCGGCTCGATCCACGACCTGGGCAAGCTTATATACAGGAAGATGCAGGACCGGCACTGGGAGATTAGGGACACTGCGATGGAACTGCTGCACATTTGCACCGAAATTGCGTACATAAGTATGTGTGTTTTTGTTGTTTATTGTGAACAAACTCGATATTTAATGTACTTCTGAAAGAATATGACTTCCAAAAGCTATATGAAAGAAGAGGGAGACAGTAATTATAGCGTGAGGTGTCGTCCTATCAAAACGCGATTATTGCGAGAATTAGTAAATAGTTGGCGCGACGACTCGTTCGGCTTTGTCGCAAAAAAGGACGCTTAAATCATGTATTCGAGCGATGATCGCTTCGAATAAGGAGGACGCCTTATGGTTAACAGAACTGAATTGAAGAAGAAAGTGTATCGTTCCGAACCCAAATAACGACAGGATTGTAATGATGATGACTTCTGAAATAAATTGCCCCGGTAAATTTCTTTAATGCTATCTGACAATCTTGTTTTAAAAGTTAGTTTTTATGATTTTGCCGCTAGAAAGGGCCCTGAAACACAATGTGGTCACCACGATACTGATACAAGAGATATATTTCCTTCCAGAGTTCCCACCATTCCAGAAGCAGATATTGGAGAACAACCTGATCAACGTGGCAGCGACGATCGCCTTCAACGACTACGAGTCGTACGTGCAGGTGTCCGCCCTCAAGTGCATCGGCGCCGCCAGTAGGATCAACTCGGTGTGGGACCAGCTGATCGTGGAGTACCCGGACATAAAGGTATGATACATAAAACATGATTTGGAAACAATCCAAATCAACTTAATCATTGTACATACGACGTATTTTAGGTATTGATAAATCTAATTCAGTATAATGAAAAAAACTGTGTATGGTTAGGCCCCCAACTACTTCTAATCCCGAGAATTTGTATTCTATAGTGTTCGAAAATACAAAGAAACGCTTCTAGAAAAAGATAAGTAGTGCCTCGTTTCTTTTGTCTCGCCTTGGCGGCGGCACTGCCGCGTCCTCAGATGGCTTGGGTCTTAAATATTCTTAATAATTTGTGAAACAGATGCATGAAAAAGCACCAGCTTAAATTTACGAACTATCAGTCACTGAGTAAGTAAGTATTGATCATGTTTCATGCAAGTTCCGCGAAATTTTATTCCCCAAGCCAAGCCTTATTTTATGAAGAGTTAGGCCTTCCTTTGTATCCATCTAACTTTGGCTTAAAAATCAAAATTCTGTAATTTTGGTTTCACCAGAATCGATTAATCTACATCCTACGCAACAGCGAAGAAGGCATTGTGAGGAGAGAAGCATGCTGCGTCCTCTGCAACATGTACCAGAACAACAAGTTGTGTCCCGGCTTCTACCAGACCCTGTACGAACACATGGTCTCCTCTGCCCTCACTGACTTCCACTGGGAGGTCCAGATCAGTGCCCTCAACTTCTGGAAGCAAGTCTACTACACCCTTCTAAACGGACAAGGTATGCTCGATGGCAACTTCCCCCCAGTTACATTCTCTAGGGAAACTAGAAAAATTGTCACATTAAACGAAGCTGAAATACAGAGGAGACTCATCAAAATACTGGACGAACTGTCAGCCATCGGATGTCTCACCGTCTTCGTTACGTTACTCCACGACCAAACTGAAGTTTGCATAATGGATGCTACTCTCAACATTGCCCAGGAATTGTACGATATTCTCAAAAGATATAACGTGCCAGAACTGTTGACACCTAAACAGGGAGAAATAACTAGCGTAGAAGAACTCCTTGGACATATCAAAGAGGAAAAAGAAGAAGTCGATGATAATGTAGAGATGTTGGATGTCCAGAACTCTGAGAATGTTATCGAAGATATACTAAACGCGGACGATGTTAACTTACTGGCAAGCATATACGAAAGGCACATGTCATTACAAGGAACCAAAATGATAGCACCCCTAAAACCAAAGATAAAACTAATGAGATTCGCATCGCCATACTTATTCATTAATTACTTAAAAAATACAGACTTCAAGCAGATTATTGAAGATAAAAGGAAGTGGAACGACGGTATTAGAAGCTTCTCGTCGCTCCTCGATGATGTTCTTGGTTTATATGAAGTTAATCATGAAGCCAATTCTTTAGATTGTTACTAGTGGTGAGATGTAAACATTGTTACTTATAAATAATGTTACCGTTAGTAAGCTTGAGATTATATTTTCTTTATAATCAATGTTTTTTTTTATTACAAGACAACAATATAAATAATACACATCAACATACTTAGATCATTTGAAACTTAAATAGTACTCTCCGTACTGAAACTTTAAAATTTATACGTCTAATATTTCATCTAGCAATATGTCTAAACTATTGTAAACTTCAGAATTCCATTTCTTTTTGTCTTTTATGATTGAGCGGAAATCAGTCCCTTTAAATGTTTCTAAGAACTTGTTTGGATGTACCTTTTCTTTTCTTGGGATGTTAAGTCTGTAATCTTCATCCATTTCATCGGATTTTGTTTGAAAATAACTGTCATGTAGATTCATTATGAGCTCACTTTGATCCGTATTTACTATACTATCTATAACCTTATCTCTGGTTTCTGCATTACCTGTGAAAGTCAAATCCATTGCCATTTCTTCGTCATTCTCTTCCAACTTTGCTTCCATTGGATATGTTATAGCGTTATCTTTAATAATTCCAAATTTGTATTTATCTAGTATTCCTATCAGTTCTGTAGCCATGCAGTAGGCCATTTCCATAATTTCTATGTTGTATACTTCGTTCATACATTCGTACAGTACCGTTAAGCAGCCTATTGAGCATAGATCATGCATTATTGAGGTGAGTTGTCTTAAGATCTCCTTGTCATGTAAAGTTATGATCTTTCTCTTTTCTTTGGAGAATGTTACGGATGGGAACTTTCCGTCGATCATTCCCCTGTACGTCAGCTGGCTGGATATCTCGTGTTTCCAGAACTGTAGGGCTGCTAGCTGCACCTCCCAGTGCAGGTCGTCCAGTGCGGCGGCTATCATTACTTCGTATAACGTAGTTTGAAAGTTTGGCGCCACCTTCTGGTTTGTGTAGACCCTGGTCAGAACTTTTGCTGCTTCTTTACGCACAATTCCTTCTGGATTGTTTCTTAGTATGAAGACGAGTTGCAACTGAAATGTATAAAAGTTTACAAGTTAACTTTTTTCATTTAGCATTTCCTCCCCATTTTCTCGTAGGATACATTGCTAGATTTATTCAATTTAAAGTATCACAGAGTGCTAGCTTTCAATCCATCACGTATTCTCTGTAAACAATTTTAATTCAACAGCCTTTCATGACACACAAAATGTGTTGCAGTTTCCTTTACCCAGCCATATGAGTGTGGAAGAAAGGATCGGAAGTTTAAAGACCAGGAAAAGTAAGAAATAAACAGGGAAAAACTCCGATTTTAGGGATGGTCAATAAGGTCACCCTCGCAAAAACTTACATAAATGTGAGGGTTAGCAACGAGCACCTCCTTCCATATGCTCTCGATCTTCGTAGCAGCGGCCAGGCACCGGAGCGCGGTGCTCTGAGCGTAGTACTCCGGGTCGGTCAGCGCCATCTTCGCAGCGAAGATCATCAGGTTGTTCTCGCTGATCACCTTCTGTAGAGGTATATATTCTGGAAAAATAATTTATCCGGAATTTATTAAGGAGTCTCTCTGTCATCTGTTATATGTATCGTCAATTCGTCATGCTTATTTTCGCTCAAAAATGCTTCCTTCGTCGAAACCTTCGACTATAGCCAAAATGGGCCAAAGTTTGTCGAATCCAAAGGGTTATATTATAACTCACATTATTTTTGACAAGTTGCAAAGTAATTTTTATCATTGCTAATCCGCTTCTCAATATTTTGTAGTCAATTTAAAACTGTAGTGGTAAAGTTTTAAATCTTGAATTGAAATTACTTAGGGTGTCGGCCGAAGGTCATAACCGATAGCTGATTAATCAGATTCGGTCAGAAATCGACTTTTAACCTACCGAAGGTCAAAATATCATATTGGATACGATTCTTCAATATACTATTCCGCTCTGTATATCGACATCAATTGGAAAGTAATGTTTGTTAAGTATTTGACTGTGTAGGTAGACGTGACCTTTTCAGTACGAAAAACAAAATATGTTTTTATAAGTCTACCAGTTTTTGTTTAGTATTCTTGCTCACACAACACTTAATTTGATTTGAATCACGAATTGCACACATTTAGCAGGTAATGCCAGATAAGCATACAATTTAAAACACAACTCCGCTTCTGTCTACTTGAAACGATTCATAAATTGGTTAATCGCCAATTGCATAATAATTTTTCTGTGTGATGCAAGCGGGCCCTAAAAATACGGTTTATAAAGTAATTATGTAGTCGTGTTATGCATGTACTCGTTGTACTAATAATATTTGTCCGCTACATAAGCATGACAGTGCACTTTTACAGTCGGCCAGTGGCGGCCTTAAGGAGCGGCGCGCAGGGCAACTGCCCGGGGCCTCGCGCAACCCGAGTTTATAAAGCCCTACATTTTTATTATTTCACTAGCGTTTGCCCGCGACCTCGTACGCGCATATCTCCATGGTATTACCTGAGATTATCGCGTTTAAACAAACAAACTGTTCAGCTTTATTAAGTATAGATAGTAAATTATATATATATAGCTTTTGCGCACGGCTTAAAGCAATAAGTATTTATTTCTCAGTATCTTACATTAAACATTGTTTCACACATACTACCATTGCTGGTGTAGAAATATTAAATAATAAGCTAGGTACATGCAAATCAAAACTAAGTACCTACATTATAAGAATAATATTTAAAGTTATGAAATTTAGTATTAATTTTATAATTATAATGACAAATTAATGGACTGATTAAGATTAATCAGAAATGCATTATTTACGATGTTAAAATATTAAAAGTTAAATCATAATGTCAAAATAAAAATTACAGTGTCAAAATTCATTATAATGTCGAAGTACTAATGTCATTATTAAGATCTTAACCACAACATCGAAATGTATGATTTGAAATTTTATTGAAGGAATAAAAACACATGTCTAAGAGCCAATCAAACATTTTACATTGAAACTTATTAATTGGTAATATTCTCGGGGCAGGTGGTAATTTATTATAGGTGAATTTTAATTGTCATACAACTTCTACAATTTCTACTGTACAATTGCAATCTCTGAGCAGGTACACAGGTACAGGTACTTATAATTTTCCGGCATTTTTTTTGTTCAGTCTTTCGGAGACTTGTTCATTTAATAGAAATAAACGAGGATATTTTTTTAACAAATAGTCAATCTTGAAAATTATACAGACAGGGGAGTGGAAGGGTGGTGTCCACATCTCCACGTCAATACGCATATTTTGTGTACAGGTGGGACAAATACAAGTCATTAAGACCACCCCAGCTCCTCAAGGAAGGCCAACAACGCCCTGGTTATAACCCGAGTGATAGTCACAAAAATGGGTTGTAACTATCATTTGGTTTATGTTTTGAGAAGTTACACCTTCGTATCAAAACGCCTTATTAGCAGAACGACCCATGAACGCTTAAGAACCTGCCAAACTTGATGCCTAAGTTTGACAGGTTTTCATGCTTAAGGTCATATTAGCACACATATCAACTCGAGTCGTGTAGTATATTTCACACTAATCGGAATCGTAACGTAATGGCCTTGCTTCAGGACAAGCTCCTGCGTGGTCAACTTGCAGTTCCCGCGCTTACGGCTCGTCGTCCCGCGCTTACGGCTCGTCGTCCCGCGCTTACGTCTCTTCGTACCCTCTCAGTGTAATCCCTCCAGCCTGCAGCACACAACTGTTGCCGAACATATTCGCATATATAAACGTATCTCGCGTATTGTGAACCGGGACATAACCGTCCGCTACACTTCACGTTTGGATACAAATTGATCTGGTGCCAGGCAGGTCAACCAGCGGTCGGCAAGCAGTAAGCGCGGCGTCGCCTAGCCGTAGCCGAGTCGACGTCCGGAGCTGCTGTTGATTACGTGCTTATGTTAGGTTAACGCCTGTTTGACGGCGAGGCGAAAGGTGATGATCCTTTTCCGAGTTGATATGTGTGCTATCTTTAGGGCTATACAAAGGGTTATACAAGGGCTATACAAAATTACGGTTTGTAATCAACAATATGTGCTATTATCATTCTAATCCCAAAGGACATGATTGGCTGATGTTATACAACGTGTAACAGAATAAACGTAATACCTCTTAAGGGGCCATTGTACTCATCATTATGAACAACTTTTACTACGGGATCTGCGTTTATTCTGTAACACGTTGTATTTTGATGTATATATTATTTTGTCAGCCAATCACATGTATAAGTTACCAATTTGCTGACTTTTTGGATTGTTTGGGTTTTCCGAAACGGCATAACGAGTTTCTCATTAAAATCAATACTCACTAATGAAAGATATATCCGTACAGCTTAGAAGCAGGTTTAGGGCGGAGTCCCTCACTTCCCAGTCGTCGTGCTGCATATACATCTTCATGACAGCCCCTATCACCGTCAGGGTGCTCTCCTGCCGGCTTTCCACCAGCAGCGTCATGTTCGGAGACAGGAACTTCTTCATGCACAGGTCTATCAGATCTAATACTTGAACTATTTGCTGAAACGAACACGTGTGGTTATTTTATCAGTTCTGGGGCCTTACTATGAAGTCTTAAAACGATCATGATTTCGCTCTTAGAGAGAGACGGAGCCATACATAGCGAATAGCACTGTCCCTTTTACATCATCGGAATTGGATGGCATTAGCACGTCATAGCAGCTGTGGTCATTATCATTTGTTTTGTTTTGGTAATTTGTTCTTCCATTAACGATTCTTGATTTGTGACTAAGGAATCCAATCATAAACAAAGCATTATGATTCAAAACAGGTTTAAACTATAAACACTAAACCTTTTAAATATGCTCCGCCAAGTGATTACATAATTCTGATATAAATTCAGTGTGCGTGTGCGCATCCTCTGTTGAGTTTTATTCTTAAGACAAATAATTATTATGTTCATATTTACCTTTGTATTCAAGATATTCTGCTTCAGCAAATTCATAAGTCCCTCTTGAAGGCTAGCGATTTCGACGTTCTCATACCAGAATATTTTGTGCTCCTTCAATAACATTCGAATTGCGTCCAGCACTAATGACAGCAGTCTCACATCGTTCGGACACTTTATAGGACTCTCGGTTAGAATCAATCCCCCTGCTCCATCCGACAATATGTAAATATCCAAAACGTGGAATAGACTCTGGAAATATAAGCCTGCTTGAGCTGCCGTAAGCTGACCCTTCAATCTGAACATTTCTCTTATCGTAGCAATTGCGACTTCTGTTAAATCATTGGCTTCTATCAGTATCCTGTATGTATAACAAGCAGTGAAAATGTGCTCTGTTAAAGTTTTTCCAATCTTCGTAAGGAACTTATCAAGAAAATCGTGTTTTTCTTCCGGCGTTCGTCCAGGCTTGTTCTCGAACGCATAAATCAACAACGGCTCGACCAAGAACACAATGAATTGATTCGAAAGTTGTAATTTCTGTCCGTTCCTCTCAAATGTTAGCGGTAAGGGTAATTTATCTTTGTAAGTCTTCTCGAAGTTCGACCAGAATATGTTACACTTTATACAGAAATCTGTGACTGCTTGAATTTCTCGCTTCTTGATGCAACGCAGTATGCTATTGTGGTAGAAAACAGCAAATTCATTGCAAAACTCGTCCACTCTACCACTAAACAACACGTGCCGATGAGACGAGTAGTAAAACCTTAGACATATATCATTTACACAGCCAAGTAAACAAGAGTACCGAGTAGCTTTCGCAATAAACATTAAGGGGCGCTCTATTAAAAAATATGACCGCAAAATGGACACTACGTGGTTCAAAGGTATATTTTCCATCTCGGTTAAAATACTTAATAACGCTAACATGTGAGAACCAATTTTTTGAGCAAAAGTTTTGTCCAATTCATGATCTATGAGTTCTACAGTTTGATATTCGCTCGTCATGATAGGTCTCACGACATATTCCAACACTTGCGTCAATTCTGCTTCCATTTCATATTCGTTTAACTCCCGAACTAGTTTTGTAATGAATTTAAAGGCGGCTTTTGCGTTTGGGTTGGATAAACGATGAGTATCTGGATGAAGTATGTATTCCCATACTTTATGTTCTAGAAGTAATTTTAATCCAGAAAGGTGTGTTATGTGCACCGTTGCTAACTTTATACAGGCCAAGTGAAGTCCACGGCTCTGAATCTTCTTGCTCAGGTTATTGAGAATGCAAAATTTGAATGCTGGACCTTGTAATCCATGCATTTGCATTTTGGTAAACTGAAGCTCATTCTTGAAGAGTATTGTGATGATTTCAAAGAAGAATATTTTGATTGACGTCGTAGCATTTTTTAGGTTTGCAACCGAATCAAATATAACATCGGAGAAGCAGGGGTTCTCCAGAAGGCATTTACCGGGACCTGAAACATGCAACAAAATGTACATTAGTTATATCGACTTTTGGGTAGTAAGGTCTTGAAAATCGACATTTCCATCTAGTGAAACTGCTAAGGCTATATCTGTATTTTGGAGCAGGATAAACATTTAAGTTTCTTTTGCTACTCTCATGTAACGCTGACGAGACAAAACATTTTTTAAACTTAGATAACTTGATCCGAGGTAGGTATACGAGTGTAATAAATACATAGGTATAATTGATTCAACGTAATCGTCAAAAAGCTGCGTAATGATGAGCAGCACGTTTCATGGTGTAGGTATTAATAACAGCATGACTGGACAATTCATGAGCCGCGGATTGGTGAATATTTAACGTAAGAGACGATTAGATTAGCGAACAGAGTAGACGATAGAATAGATAAGGATGGAGAATGCTGGGGGCAGCCCGATTTGGCTTCTGATTTACGACCGATTAGAAAAGGCATCACCTCAGTCACGGTCATGACTGACATGACATACCGCTAACGATAACACAGATTACTCCAATTTTGTCAATAACTAGATTTCGTGGGTTCTCGCGGCTTAGTGCCAAACCGTGCAGAAGCCTTTTCTACAGCCACAGAGCCACAAATTCGCCGTACATTTTG
Source organism: Mamestra configurata (assembly GCA_002192655.3). Taxonomy (NCBI): domain Eukaryota; kingdom Metazoa; phylum Arthropoda; class Insecta; order Lepidoptera; family Noctuidae; genus Mamestra; species Mamestra configurata. Next base: position 433,100 of record NDFZ01005353.1, on the reverse strand, counting down.
TCACATATTTGTGACGTTTGGCGTGCAGGGCACGCGCTTGCTTGTCATGTATACGTGACAATGGCGTTCAAAAGGTTAAACCTAGGCTACTTTACACGATACATAATAGCATTTCGATTTTGCCCCGGTTACTACATCAATCTTTAGTTTGAGTAATATCTAATGAGTTCCCTATAAGAGAAGATTATTTGAGTATGAAAGCTCAATTAAGAAGTAGGGCATCATCAAGGCATACTGCATGAGGCAGAGCAGAGTTTTACAGGTATCTCGATTGAGAAAACAATCCATGTTACTGATTTCCTACACATTGGGGAGACCGCAAATCGACAAAGGAAGTTTAGGATTAACACCTTAGGAAGCTGGTGCGAGAATCCATATGTGGTGACTGGTAAACGGTGGATGAGAGTAGCCAATGATTGAGTAAAGCGGTGTGTGATTAGAGAGTCATACGTCCACCAGTGCCCTGCTATAGGCTGATGATCATATCTATGGCAGGTCCGTAGCCAGGAATATTCTTCAGGAGGGTTGAATCTGCACCAGAGGTGACTAGTGGCTAGCTATTTGTTTCTCTAAGTCTCTCATTGGCCCGGGCGGCATAACCAATTGGAGCATCCCAGAACGCACGCGTAGAATGCGTTATCATTCTGCCGCGTCTGCCTTAGGGGCGCTATGGCGCGAGGACTTCGAGACGAGAAATATCGAGAAAAAAAAATCTTCGAAAATTTGACTATGTCTACTATGGCTACGCAAGGTTAACCTACACTTTTAAATTTCTTTTGTTTTTCAATTTTGCGCTTGTTTTCTTACACAATCTCATGGTTATCGACTAGAGCAACAATTTCTTTCCAGAAAAGATTTTCGTCCGAGCTACCATTTTGGAAATATGGAGCGTTTTATGCAAAATACAATAAATAAAGCCCATAATTCGGAAACAGTGCGTCGTAGGGCTATGGTTCTCAGAACCTAAATGATTGTTATGGTCAAGGTCAACCCGCTACTGCAATAAATTTGGGAAAAAAAAAACATGAAAATTGACGTCCAAAAATTTTTTTTATCCAAAACATTTTTTGTTATTTTCTCTGCTGCTCATAGTGTCCCTAAGTGTATACTCCAACTCCTAAAACTCCGCCCCTAAGACGACCCACTGACTCGTACCCTAAAAAAAGTGCAATAGGTCCAAAATTACCTATAGGTACCTAACAGTCTCAAAACTTCGATCAGCTCTCCTGAAAAATAGGTACCCCTTTTGAGTTGTAACAGTAAGTATTCTTCCAAAGCAGCGATACACAGAAAGAAAATCATGATAGATTTAATTGTAGCTAAGAGTGAGCTTATAAAACTTTTAAAAAAGCATTAAAAATATTGCATTAGGTGTTTCAGGATCTAATAGCTTTCGTACTCGTATCACAGGTCCGAAAACATTTTAGCTTGTAAACGGTGGGTTCATTAACGCATTACGTGATTACGTGGAGGGCTGTCAACCCCCAGAACCTGACCTTTTGCCTACGGCCTGTGTGGCCTTGTGGATTCCAAAGAGGTATGGCTGATGGCTTTTTAAGTGACTAAATAACTACTTGCAGCAGCGAATAAATAAATCGCTTGTTAGGTTACCGTTTGATACAATACTTACAGAGATAACATACAACACATACCTACCTAATACCTACATAAACACAGTACCTAATAGAACAAAAGTGCACTCACTATTATCACTTCGGTCTTCAAGGAACTTCAATAATTTCTCCGTCGTGTGCTCGTTCAACACTACTTTCCCGTCAAAAACGTATTCCACAAGCAATTTAAACTTTTTCAAGTAGTTGCTCACTTCCATCTTCTGAGTAATAATGATTACTGGCACTATTTTTTCCCGCTACGATTACATTTTATCATCATTTTTATAGATTTGATAACGCACCCAAACACCGCAGCGTCGCAAAATTTTTTTCACACAAAATTAAATACACAACACTCATTATTATTGCCACAAACAAGTTCAACGTAATTTCTATTTTTATTATTTATTAGTTATCCACAATCACTTCTGTAAATCATAAAGTCATGAGTAGCACTTGCCAGTCAAGAGCGAACTAGGAAATAATATACAAAATAAGTTTACCGTGTTTCTCTAGCTGAGCAAGGCCAAAATAAAATCGTATCGCGTTATATAACGAGGTATATGATAATCACGTTTTTTTTGTCTGTCCGTCTCTACACGTTTTTACATACTAACTGGTATTTTTTTATCGAACTCGTATGGTTAGTATTAGAGTCTATACTTATAATGCTATATTTGGTTATGTTTGTACAATTTATGAATATCACAACGCAATCTCAGGGTCTTTTGTGTTTATCTCTCTCAGACAGATCAAAAGGTGATTTATCTGGTAGGCATATACTAGTATCTATGGGGCTCGCAAAATACCAGATTCTCAAAAAAGCAGATTCGCATTATACCTAAGTACAGTTGAATGCAGAATGTGTTACCTGCAAGTAGGGACAAAACAAACTAAAAATAAAAAAAGAAGAAATCAAAGTATGGGTACTTACTTACACAAAAATAACAAAACATCTTTTTGAACAAGAAGAACAAGATACACCGAAACTATTGATGAATAGATATAGGTAAGTGTATAATTATTTATCTTTGGCTAAGTAGGTACACATAGGTACATTCGAGTGAGACTTGAAGCAACTTGATTTACACCACATTATATTGATGTGGTTCTATGTACCTACCTACTCTGTTGGGAAAACTCAAGTGAATTGTAAATAACGGGGCATTGGGTAGGTGATTAACTGATTACTTAAGCTTATCCAGTATTAATTTATACTGATCTCAAGGTTTTGGTACCTTCCGATAAACGACAGGCAGGTTGACGGGGTAAAGTAGATTGCGCAGGCAATAATGGTAGGCGTTTGGTGTAGCATCCGATAAAGGGACTTAATGATAGGCAAAGAAGGTCGTAAAGTGTGTTACATCTATTATTCAACTGACTATCTAGCCACAATCCACACTGTTGGAAAGGTCAATATTAAACGTTCCAACGAAATCAATAAAATAATTGCCCAAAATAACTTCCAATCATAATTAGAAGTTATTTTATGATCCAGAATCTACAAACAAAAACCACCTAACTGGTTTCCAAACCGGAATATGGAATCTAGGGTTGTAGATACATAATACGCCTCAAATTTTCTGAAGGGGTAAGCAGAGGCATTTAGATGTGTATAGGACACCCACTGAGTCTCTCAACCCATATCAGGGCAGTATAATTCCAAATGACTAAAATGTATAATCCCCTTGCTTCAAATACATTGTATGAAATAATTAGGTTTCCAGAAATGAAAAAGCTGTAGTTTCTATTAGAGGCTATTCTAAAGACCTGATACTGGGACTCGAAAATTTTGATTCCAATCAGAATGGTTAAAAATACACAATAATTCAAATGCAGTTTTGTATTTTTATTTCAGTAATTTTCTAAATAATTTACACACTAAATGCCTTAACCTAAACTATATTGCATCTATTCTATTTCTATGACACCGCCAACTTTGCTAAGGGCTTCCTTCAACTTCTCTGCCTCATCTTTAGACACATCAGCCTTCACTATGGTGGGAACGCTTTCAACAAACTTCTTAGCTTGAACAAGATTGTATCCTTCTAGAAGACTCTTTACTTCTTTAATGAGTGCCACTTTCTGCTTGTCATCGAATTTTGTTAGTTTGACCTGAAAAATTAAATAAAAGAGGTCAAACTGCTGTAGTAAGATAATGTTTATGAAAATATATGCCACTGAGTATGACATAGGTTTTCTGTTGAGGCAATGTAAGGAGTTTTATAAGAATACTTACAGTAAAGCTAGTCTTCACAGCTTTGGGGGCAGCTTCTTCTTCATCTTGAGCAGCAGGGGCGGCCATGGCAAAGCCCCCCATTGGCATAACAGGTGCGTCAGGAAGATTCAGTCTCTTCTTTAGGACTTGGCTAAGTTCAGATACTTCAAGGAGGTTTAAGTTGGTGATTTCAGAGACAATCTTTTCAATTTTTGGGGAGACTGGTTTGTCTACACCCTCGGGCACTGGTATGGACATGGGAGCGGCTGCTTGAGCCACCTCTTGGCGTAGGATGGCACTGAAATGAGAAAACAAAATATTATTTCTACTAGTACGATTGTTTTACATTGTGGAGCTTCTGGTCTAGGTAAGGGAAAATCTATTATGAAACGAATTATGATGGTTAAGGATTAAATAATGGATAACCTATTATTTTTATTTATTGTGAAGAACATAATTTTAGACTCCTTACCATCGTGAAAAAGAACGCCACTGAAGGGGAAGGCTTCTGATAATTCTTATACCATTCATTTTTGTTATTATCCGGCGGTCTTCTTCAGTAGAAAATCGTTCTAGCCTATAAGGTTAGGAATAGAGCATACTAGACTTTTGTCTTTTTGACACTTGAATTTTGATTGACAGTCAAACATAGACATTTGAATATTATTTTGTTTATTAAGCAACTAATGTTGGCCTTCTCTTTTTAGTTGATCAATAACTTAGACATTCGAGAACACGGAACACAATAATATTGTTGCGAGTTAAAGCAAATTAAATTTTGACTCTTAACAGAATCGACAACTACGTTTGTTTGAGAGCCGGGCATGTTTGATATGTACAGACGCCAGCACATAAAGCTACCCGAAACTGTCAAATTTTCCCAATCATCCTTAAATCTAATGCTTCAGCGATAGAGTTGAAACTAAGAAATTTGACAGATTGTTGTAGATTGATGACCTGGCGTCTGTGAATTTGGAAATGAGTTGTGTAAGGAAGTTTCTCAGGGCTGTGTGGCTATTGAATAAGTTCGGTATGTAATCATCATTAAGTAAAATATATATTAGGTCATAGTACACAACAGTTAATGGCAAAAACGGAACAGGGTAAAAGAGTAAAACAAATGCAAACAATTAACAAGCGTCTCACGAAAAGCCGTTTGTCGTTTCGTGATAACAAGTCTACTGGAGATTGGTAGACCATCGTCGCGCATAAAGGACGTTTGAATGTAGTCGATTAATTGACAGCGAATAACTCGTTCCATCCTTATTTTGACTTGACATTGACAACGACAGAAAAGGGTTACAAGCTTTATATTGTTAGGTACCCCAAACGAGCATTTGTAATGGAGTAATAATTTTTACAACTGTTATGTAAATATTAGGGATGTTACTATGATCAGTGAAAAAATTAAATGGGCTGCTATTTAATTGTCTGATGGTTGTCTTGGTGGTGATTGGTACTAAAGCAATAAAACATGAACACTAATAAAAAGAAAATTTAGCGGTTTCTTCATCCTACAATTCACGTTCTTAAAATATTCAAGCATGTAATAAATGAATGGCTAGTAAAATGATGAAATGGGCAGTTTAATGACTTGCCCAAACAAGTAATGGAATATAGAAACACAAACGGACAGCAACAAAGACAAAGTAACAAAAGTAATAGTGTGTAGCAGGAAGCTTACGGCACCTCGACACGGATAGGTTAGGTTAGAAGGGGATGGAGAACGACAAAACCAAGTGTTTATTTTTTTTAAACCACCCAGATATATGAGCACCGCGAAGCGGGGATCCGTCGACCAGGCCCAAATGAAAAGTTTTTAGACATTTTAAGGCAAAGTATAACAATTTTCGATATTTTGATTCAATTAAGTAACCTACTTACAAAATAAATATAATTTATCATAATTTATACTTGCCTTTATAATGTTCAATAACATTGAAATAAAAGGAATACTAGAACTTAATTGCAGACAAACTTGGCTGGTGTCAAAGTTGTTGTTTTTTTTGATTCGGTACCCAAAAGTTTGGCAGCATTGCCACATTGCCTATGATCATAGCTCGACTTGAGAAAGTCTCAAGTCGAGCTATGATTCGCCCCACACTAGCCAGCCAAAAACAGCCAGACACGGAACAACTATCTGTAGGCCATACATATATTTGTTCCGTGCGGGAATCGAACCTACGACCCGCAGCGCACAAGCCAATCGCTCAACCACTGCGCTGCTGCTATAACGATTATTTTACCGCGTGGAAGTCGCTACGTCCAGAGTTAGCCGTACACGGTCCGGACCGCAGAGCTGTCGTATGTTTGAGCAGTAATGCAGTGTGTGTTCTGCCACCCAGTGCGTCTGCACCGAATAGCGAGTCTACATTGCCATATTCGGTGCGGGAGTCAAGCGCCTATGGAGAGATGCATGTATGTGTCAGAACGCAACTTGTTCATATTAACTTCGCACAAGTCGCGCGCCGAGGTGCGAGTGGGATGAGCAGTGTTACTGTTTGAGTAAGCTACGTGTAACCTGGGGCGATTTACTCAGGCGTCAATCGGGTGTATGATGGGGTCGTCAACGTCCGCTACGTCGCGGGCCAGGCGTCTCGCGCGAACAATGAACATTGGCTTCGCGAGACGCCGCATTAACTCATCCAGGCTCTCAATACCAAGGTCGCGCTGGATGACGCTATTCCTCACACAGTAAGGGGCCTCCATGATTATTTTACGGATTGTAGTAGCAGTAGGTATTTATTTGTAAAGCAAGTGAGTACTTTTTGGAAAAGCGCTGCCACATTTCCCGATAAACTACCCCATAATCGGGTAAAACAAAGTAATGACCGTTAGCAACGCCAACGTCATGTCATATTTGCAACAGAAAATATGTGTTTACTACGAGATTATCTATAAATCTGTAATGATTTAACATGTTAGCGGATTCTTAACATCAAAATTATACGCTGTACCGTGGCAGCTACTAGTAATTAGACTTGCCGTCCAAAGTCTATTGAAAAAACCAAATTAAATGAGATAAAGTTAAAACTTCATCAGCTGATTTCTGATTTCCGAGGTAAGTTTACTATTAAAAATTATAATCTATTCCCCATGGGTTGCGTAAATGCCAGAATAAGGTGTATATAACAATAACTAACGTTGAGTCAGTGGACCGTCTTAGGGCCGGAGTTGTAGGTAAGTATCAACAACGTTAATAACAACACACTCAAAAGATTACACTCCGAGTCCTCTGAGTTCAACCCCTGCCAAGTTTGATGACAATAGGTAGTAGAGTAAGACTTATAGGTAGTAGGCTTCCTATGTTAATTTTTAATCTTAAATTATAATCCACAAAAAATCTAAATGTTGTACCATAAAATAAGTTTACTATAATGCAGACTTTTACTGTGAAAACCATTAATAATAATTTATAATAATAATAATTTATTCAAATAAATGTAATACCAAAACATTTTGACAAAAAAATACAACCAACTTCCAAAAACGAAAAAACAACACTACAAAGTACAAAAATAACTTTAATTTCGGAACTCGGCGTTTTTGGTTGTTTCTTTGTTTATTTATTTATTACCAACTTCCTTTGCCAAAATGTTTTTTATTTTTCAATTTTTAGTTGTACCCCACGCCTAACAACACCACCGGAAAGTCACAGGAAAGCAAAATACGCAATTTCGTTTACTTGGATGACATGATTTGATGACATTTTTTGCCAGCTATTTTGATTTAAAAACCAAACTACTGAACCAATTTTGATGAAATTTCTATGGAACCAATCGGAAAGTATATCCTTTCTCATCAAATTTTTGTTTTCAAATTGGTTCATAAATGACTGAGTCATGAAGTTACAAACATAATAAAAAATATGACTGAATTGAGAACCTCCACTTTTTTTTTGTAGTCAGTTAAAAACTACTTTTCTTCATACACTTAATTAGTCTGGCTAATTGCATCACCACTGTACAGTGAATGTAAAAAAAATACTTCTTAAAAATACTCATTTTTAATTTTCTGCTGAATGCTGTAAAAAGATTACTAGTGTTTAACAAATGAAATAATAATTCATAATAGCAGTTACACAAGGTTCATAGTTTATCTTGCAATGTCTGCAATAAAAAGTAAGTATGTAAACTGTCTATTTATAGCTACAAAGCCACAAACGGCTTGTATAATGCCAAGCTTGGCAGATAAAATTACCTCATTCGCACGGTGAACTAAGTGGGCACCTATAATTTAGAATAAAATTGTTTTTCTTAACTTTTTGAATGCCAGAGCATAAACGCATTGGCGGGCCCCCGATGCAAAGCCACAAATTCGCCGTACTTTCTGTGACGTGCGTTCAAAAGGTTAAATGAGTAAACGTAACATAACATTACACCTGTTTCCCCAGAAGGGTTAGGCAGAGGTGTCCCAATATAGAATCCTGATTACGATCCTTTGCTGAGGCTGTAACTGTGGAAAGTGATTATTCAACAATTTAACGCGAGTTATTGACACCAACGAGGCTATATCCAGACAATTCCAGAGATCCCTGGATGAGGAATCTTAAAATCAAAATCAATTTACTCAAATAAGGCTGAATGACAGTCCCCCAAAACGCCCGCTCGTCGCCACTTCCTAGTGTTAGCTGGGAAGAAGTGGCGCAAAAAACTCTCCAGCAACACATCTGTCTGTAGATAGATGTTATTAGATGGTTAAACCTAATAACACTTCCTAACCCAGGAATCGAGCGTAAAACCTCATGCTCAACAGCCATGTTTGCAACCACTAGAACAACAATACAGTTAAAGTTTGTTTTAAGTTATATTTGTGGCACGCAAATGACTTGTTATGTTTCCGTGTTAATACCCACACTAAACTGACTCACCATTGAAATCCATAACATAAGTTTAGTTCACTAAACACGAACACGAAAACATAACAAGTCATTTGCGTGCCACAAATATAACTTAAAACACAAACTTTAACTGTATTGTTACTTGCACGCGCCTTTAAAGTGATGAACTTGCCCAACATCAATAAGTGCATTACACGGACACATCGCGACCGGGTGCATTCGTAACATAACCAACATTCCTAACATTTAACATTTATTTTATTAACAAGAATTAGATATAGTTTACGTAGTTTACTTTGTGAACAGTGCATAGATATTTTGTCTATCTCGCAACATTGACTTTTATTTAACAAACATTCCAAACACCCGTAACTCTAGCACCGCACATTTTGGTACTTCGAGCCGGATCTCGCGCATCTAGATCGAAAGTAGTTAACGTGAGAGTTACGTGAGTGAAGTGTATGCCAGGCTAGAACTACATGTTAACATCTGTTACTATTTGTAACAGATGTCTACATGTAGTTCTAGCCAGGCACATAGCAATCAAACAACAGGATTAAACGAAGTAAAACCTTTAACAAACGGTTTATCACACGAATATAAATTTTATGCAGTTGCAATAAAAGCATATCGCCTGCAAAACAACATTGTTTCAAACATACTACACACTGGTCACTGGGATTGCGTAACGGGGCAGATCTAGGTCATTTATCGCTTAGTTAAACCACCGATCCAACAGCCGATAGCCACACGGGATTTGGGTAACGAGTCAAAATAGACATTTAGGCACATATCATCATTATACTGTACGAGCTACACGATAACTGACAAATGCTTTCACTGTCTGGACAGACGTTAACCTACATGGTTTTCAAATGTTTTTGACTATTGTATGGACTTCAAAAGAGACTACGATATCTGACTTTGTTTCAATGTTTCTTCTCAGGGTAGTCACTAGTCAGCTAGGAAACACCGGCCCCATTTAGACTATTATAACCGAAAAAAAAAAAAGTTTGACGTGTAAAAGAGAGTAACCTATTTGCATTTATCATTTATCATTCTCTTACCAGGACTCTACTATTTATCTATTCTGTGGTAATGTCCCAGGAAAATTGTAGACTCCGTAAGATTGTAATAAATCTTGATGTAAGTGTAAGTGTGTCATGTTTTGAATATAATGAATTCCATCCAAATTCAATAGTTTCCAATGTTTAGAATTTTTTTTTTTACAATTTCACGCGATATTCTACAATCTTACGGCGTTGGCCATTTTCCGGTGACAGTAACATGCCTGCCAGTTTCTTCTTTGTTAGTCCTCGTCAGTCACAGCCGCTAGTGGCGAGTGAGGCAGTTAATAACATAAGAGTAATGCTTTGATTACTAGTTTAATCTGGGTCTACCGTGGGGGATGAGGGGCATGAGGGTGTAATGTTTTGTCGTAGATCATATTCCTTTATCCTTATCAAGTATCGCTGAACAAGTCGCCTGTGACGTCATTTCAACGCGCTTTAATCTACTTGCAAAATAAAATTGGGAGTACCACAGGGGCTAATTTTCGGGCCATTTGATCGTGTGGTACCGTTAACAACTTGTTTGAACTTCTGAGAGTCCCAATTTTCGAGCGAATAGTAAAATATCTTTCATCTACTTTCGTTTAGAAAATCTTTTAGGCTGAACGTTTGTTACAACCATGCTAGCAATTTTGTTACAAGAAAATGTAAAACTTTGACTAAGAAGTATCACGTGGAAAATGACGTGCAAGTCATCGAACCAGCCTTAATCTTGATACTGACATAAATAAGACGGTTTCTGGTGTCTCCTGAGCCATTTTCTTGGAACAAAAGCGACTAATAACACGTTTAATATAAGGAAGTCCAGTGATCCAATAGTTACCCACTAACACTACTCGTAAATCGTGTACTACCCATATTGGTTTACCTACATACATCACATCATCTACTGCCCGATCTCTCCCACTTCTGAGCATATGCCTCTCTTTTCTTGTGCCAATCCCCATGTTCTTGTGCCAGCCTCATCCAGGTACTACCCGCAATGGCAACAATGTCGTCATACATTAGGTACTACATAATATAATACATTGGAAGAGGTTATCACTTGTGTGATGTAGCTCAGTATGTAATGCGAGGACTACTATACTTAATGACATCGGCGATTCCATTAGCAAAGGCTTCTAATTGCTGTATCTATTCATTTTTCTGTTATTAGAAACTAAAATGATGATTTTGTGCCCGTTGGTCTCGCGGTCGCAAGCGCGACTACCAAGCGTGGAGTCCTGGGTTCGATTCCCAGGTTGGGCTAAAAGTGTCATTAGGCTTTTCAAATAGGAATTTCTCAGTGACAGCCCGGAGATTGGAAGTTGGTGCACGTTACGAAAGTACAATAAGCCGTTGGTCTTGCGCCAGATCTCTCTCCGGTCGTTTCGGGTTGCCGTCCCATCGGAATATGAGAGTAATGGAAGAGGGAGTGCAACCTGTGTTTGCGCACAAATTTTTGTAAGTACTATAATATGTCCCGCGCCGACAGCTTGTCTCGGGCGAGAGTGGCCGCCATGGCCGAAATCGGTCAGGAGGACTATATTTTGTACGGTTTTCATCAACAATCTAATGATACCGTTTTGGTATTTATTAATGTCTTCCTCCATTTTTTAGGATTTGTGTGTTGCATAGAGTTCGAAAAAATCCCGGTAACGGACGGATAAAAAGTTATCTTATAAAGGTTTTGGACATATTGTAAGGCCGGAACTCTTAAAAATAGAAAAACGGTTAGGTACTCCTTTGAGTAGTTTTCGTTATTTATAACATTTGCAATCGCAATAGGCTCATTAGAGGGCCAGAGCCTGCCAGGGTTGCGGAATATATTCGAAAGAGTCACCGCGGCCCTGGAACGCAAAGGGCTTAAGAAGGAACACGGATGGGTTTTAGTCAGTAAGAGTCTGACACGCCCTTCCGCTCCACCCAGAGCGAAAGAAGACATTTGATGATTTCCCATCCTTAAAAAAAAAAAAAAACAGGCTCATTAGGCCATTCACACACTCTTGAAAATTCACCATTTCATAGTAGTTTTTGTATGTTTTTTTTTTATGTTGTTACCTTACACCGTCATTTAGGAACCGATTTGAAAAAAAACTTATTTTATGTGAAAAGATATACTTTCCGATCCATATAAATTTCATCAAAATCGGTTCAGTAGTTTGGTTTTTAAAAACTAAGTCATCCAAGTAAACGAAATTGCGTTATTTGCTTTACAGGAAAGCAAAATTCTTTTCAATGGTGTTGTTAGGTGTGGGGTACCACTAAAAAGCATTTTGCCTCCCCGAGTGAAAAAAAAGTCGAATTGCTCTGATGTGGCGAGATGTGGGTTATTACGCAATAACGTATATGGTAATAAAACAATCTGAAACTCATTGCTTTGCGGCGGTGACCCATATTTTCCGCAAGCAAGGTATTAGTAAATATGGGTTTCAGTACTTTCAGTCGAGCGATTGCTCGATAAGTAAGGTTTCTTGTGTTAAGCTCGCTTTGATATGTGAACTTATTTATCACTGTGAATAATATAAGTTGTTATGGTGTACAATAAAGATTAAAGAAGAAATAAATAGTTATGAATGTATCTTCCTTCTTGAGATGAGTTTAGTTTGTGTCAGACAAACCCAGATGGGTAGAGCCATTGAGCGACACAGCGAAGTCCTGGCTATGTCCTTCGCTTGATATCTCAAAGGCATTCGACAGGTTCTGGCATACAAGTCTGTAAGGCAAGCTTCCCGAATTTCGGCATCCCTGCTGACTTTTGCAATTCGATTTCAGATTTCTTGAGTAAGCGATCGATTCGAGTGGTCAATTGGTCATAGATCGCTGCTCATCGGTTCCTATGGCTATTGAAGCTGTGTATTCCTCAAGGTTCTGTTCTTTGTACATATCTTTTTCTGCTATGTATCAACGACCTGATTCAAATCTGAAACTCTCTGCCTGCGTCTGTGTTTCCGAACGCATACGACCCTAATCTCTTCAAAATTAGAGTGAACAGGCTTCTTCTGGGTAAGCTCGCTCCATCGTCGACTTTGTCTCTGTCATCTATGACCTAGACTAGAGTCAAGAGCAAACCCATATTAAATAAAATAAAAATTATAAAATAAAGCAGAAAAAATCTAGCAAAAAAAATAGTGCTCGAGAAAATATATCGAGACATCTGAATAAATGTGATTTTTCTTTTCTGAATAAACGTTCCTGAAAGTCTTCTTTGACCCTAGTAGGCTTTGAACTTTCACCTTTTCAAGAAATTTCCATGAAACCTCTTTTCAATTAGTTGCGTAAAGGAATCCTAATTTAGATCGCCATTATTGTTTGTTTACTCAAGTAACTTCGTTTAAATGTTTTAAAGAGTTTCTTTGAATTTCAAATGAATGCTGTAACATAATGAATCTTTAGAAATGTTGCTGAAACCAAATTTTTTCTTATTTTGTCATTTTCATAAATACTTACTTTTCTTCTTTTATTTTGTTATGTTTTCATGATTTTTCAGAAAATCCTTCCTACTGCTGGTGTTATGGCTGGTTTGAAAAATCATGAAGAGCCTAAAGATTTTTAAACTCAAATTTACGTGCAACATTATTCTTCCGAAAATCTACCTCTAGTCTCTACCTTAACTACCGTTACTCAATCTCAAGGTACGATTTGTTTTTTAAATACTGCTACACACATTTCTACCATAGATACAGACATACATTTTCTCTAACCCTTCAAGATACACAGGCTCGTTTTTACTATAATGTGTCAACAAAGAACCAGACAATTTCACAAAGGCTTACAAAACAACACAATCTCAATGTCAATCTGTCTGCACCATCAATAGGACTTAAATTAAACCAGTATGAAAATAACATACAAAGAACCTTGTTACGATCACCTAGGGAGGCGTTCTGCATGTGACAATGACAGCCTATTGATTGTCTAGTCAGACTAAGCCAGACAGTTGCTGTTCCAACGTAACTCCACTCAATATTAGAAACACAGTTGTTTCTAACAGTGAGTAGAGTTACGTTACAACTTAGTCTAGTTACTATCGATTTTGTCGCGCTTTGGACATAACTAAAACAACATTATTTTGTATTATTTGAGAACATTATGAGCAAGTGATTCTTTTGCCTGTACAGCAGAAAATTACTGCTCTTCTATTCTTCTGTATTAGTCGTCAACTCATAAATCACCTTCTTTCTATTTATGTCGTCTTTCACACAGCCTCTTTATTGTTTCTTAAGTCTTGCCATAAAAGACTGAAAGTCTCAATTTTGTTCTGTTTTAAAATTGAGTTTTCTCATATTTTCCACATCTATATATGTCCCAAATAAACATGTTTTATTCCTTTCTCTAAGTTCATTTTGGGTGCACAAAAACAGTTAATCATATCAGCCTGTAACGTTATGCACCAGATAGCATCTTGGCTTCCTTATTTCTTTTTCCAGCTGTTTTCCGGTTTACTTGGTCCTAACTCTTAAATCTGTATGTATGACAGGACCAAGGAATTTCACAAATGACACCTTCAATCAGAAGGACCTTCGGTTTTTACCTTCTAATGACAGATCAAATTATTTCTTGTAATCGAGACTGATTGGAATAGTATATCTGTCTGTTCTATATCTTGTTTGATATATAAAAGTTATCAAGCCAGTCTGGTCTCGACTCTGCGGCAGACGTAAAAGCGATAGCGAGATTCAATCGCGAATATTCAGACATCTTTATATTCAAAGAGGTAACATGTTTGTTTGTTGCAAGGGCGACCAATTAGAGCACAAGTCTACAATTTGTCCGTTTTCGTGTGATAACCTGGAAACAAGATTCTGGTCGCTCATTGGTTTGTCCAGATATGAGGTCACACCAACAATGACCAATGAGGGGCCAAGTTTCCAATTTAACTGTCACACCAAAACAGATAAATTGTAGACCAGAGTGCTGATTGGTCGCCATTTTATGTCAGTCCACAATTTCTCGGAATGTCATCGAGACATTATAGACTATCAAATTTTTATGCGTAAAAAAGTATTCCAAATGTTCAGATGACCATTTATCGAGAGTTTACAATCTCTCAAGTTATTTTATAATCTTACGGAGTTTGCCATTTTTCTGTGACATAATAATTATATATCAATATCCTTTTTGATGTTGTGATTGTTATAATTGCTTGATATATTTTAATAGATTGTGTTGTTGCAAAATATTAACCTGCCTAGAATTTTGGTAGAAATTGCTTTTGGCCGTGGCTGATTGATTCCCATGTTCCTTGGGAACGGCGCAAGACCTATTCTTCTATTATTCTCCATTGTCAAACGTTTCGCTATCATTCGCTTAACAAATTCTATCAACTGTTATGTGTGGTGGAGGACGTAAAAGAATAGCACCATCCCATCACTTCCCGTGGACGTCGTAAGAGGCGACTAAGGGACTCACTAGAGAATAGGCAGCAGCGTTCTCTGTGCATTGCAACAGCTACACTGTGATCGCCAACCCGCCTCTCAAGTGTGGCGATTAAGGAAACCCCTTGGGGAGGCCTATGATGATTGTAACAGGTCGGATCATACCAAATGTGCCTGAATTTCACAACGCAAAATTTAAAATTTCACAAGTCTTAAGTACAGACAGAGTCCATTTATTTGCATCTCTTATTTATGGAGATCAACATCCTACAAAAGGAAGTTTCCTTGGAATATTAAACCCATGGAAGCTTCTGGAAATGTTCAATAATGTTAATGTGCTTACAAATTCGCGAATATCATGGATAAATTGCAGTGTAGGTGAAATTTTCAATACGATGAAAATTTTGCATGTCTGATTTATAGGTTTTACACAACACACAAAAGGATGTAACAATAAGAGGAAATAGATTTGCTAGACGAACGTGAATAAAGTTAATTCTTACGAGTAGTACTTAATGTTCAGCTTCGTGAAGTATTTGCTTTGCGTTTTCGCCTGCATTCTTCATTTTCGCGAATCTCAATTTGAAGTTCGTGCATTCACCGTCAAGGGCATCATTTGCGTCATAGAACTCTTAGATAGCATGATTGTTGCTAAGCATTTATAGATTGTATAGGAAAATGCATTACGCACGCAACCCAATTAACGGTATATAAGGCCGAGTTGTGACCTAACTTCAAACCATACCTAAGTCCCGAAAACATCCCAAACTCAAAGTGTCTGCAGTGAACCATCGACTCGAATTGATTAACAAAACAGCACATTTGCACTGTTCAATTGCAAATTACTGGGACTGGCTGCAGGCATAAACAAGTCTCTTAAGCGTATGAAAATAACATAAATGTTTCATGGAACCGTCGCTGAAGTGGCACAACTGTATAACTTTATGTACCCCAGCGCTTTCACGGCCAGCATAAACTTTTCCCTAACCAACTCCCCTTGATCCAACCAGCCCTTTTTTCCATCCCAATCCTAAATGGAAAGTTAGGTTTTCAGAAGCTCAACCGCAACTGGTCGGTCGACTTTCAAAGGTTGCTTATTGTGCGATATCGGGATCGTAGAATGTTCTAGAAGGTAAGGTTTTATTAGCTGCTGAGTTTAGCGGAGTGTCGCCCTCAGTACGCATTCGTCTGTCAGACCAATAGCACGTGTTACGTTTTATAGGAATTTCAATTTGAAATTGTACGAGTTTGTTGTGAGTATGAGTGAAAATGGTTTATTTATTTTGTTTTAGTATTCATTCTTGACGTAGATTGCTTTTGATGAGTGATTGGTTGGAATTTGTCGAGTCTTCGGTTATTAGTTGTATCATTGTTTTGTTTGTAGCCGGTTCATCGCGTTGCATAGAGTTCTGTGTTTGCCTTGCGCTCGACGCCTCGTCTGTAATATCTATGCTAGGTTCGCTATAGTGTATACGGAAGTACGAGGATTATTAATATAGTAGCAATCTTGAATAATAGCTTGTGAATCATGGTAAACAAGTTTTCTGTGTTTAGAACGGTGCATTCTGAATTCATGTACTTTTGATTAAAGAGCAGCATGCTAATTGATTCGCTTTAATTAACTACAAGTCATTAATCAATTATAGCGACATTATTTAAATAAGGACCAACATAGTGGACGTAATCTCAAAATATATTTTGAATTTTCATACGTTTCATACTTCACTAATAAGTTATTTAGTAGTGATCGAAGGTTTCTTAAAAATACCCTTGTGTGTCAAACTGAATCAACAAGACTCTTGTTGAAATTAAAACTATTATCAATATGGAAATAAATGGATTCGCAACGATCAGAGAAAAATGTTAGATGATATTGTTATGAATGATGCATTCATCCCCAGTACAATTTGTATAGCACTTAGCGCGGTAGAAGCAAACTAATTGGATCAATATTTCAATCAAGCTTCAAGATCTGTCTACAACTAGTTAGGTTTCTCTATTTTAGTACATTTTGCGCTAACTTTGAAAGTACATAGGCATAATCGCTCATGGGCACGGTTTACGAGCAATATTTGGACATGTTATTAATATACTATAGAATATTAATTTATTAGGGGGTTATTTCTTTTTCTTAATCTCTTCGCTTATAGACATCCAATTTCATTTTTAACTCTCCCTATTATATATTCTTCGCATGCATGTTAATTTACATTCCCGGGCACGATCGAGCGATTGATCACAGGTTGCCTGCAATGGAATGCAACTAGCATGCGAGCTGATTGCAGGTTGAAACGTGGCTTTAGAATAAGACTCTCCACTACTTTTCGCATCCTGCCGATTTTCCTGACTTTCATCAGGTTATCACTTTCACCTTATATACCCTTCTCAAAAGGGCATTCCATTTTTCTGCGGTTAATCGAATATCAATCTCGTTTTTACAGTAGATATTTGAATTTCTTATTTTTTGGCTGGGATTATTTACATAGCAGATCTGTGACTCCGCGTTAGAATATGTAATATCTGATTATGTCATAGTGGGATTGACGGTTATCTAAGCTTTGTTTTGAATACTTTATAATATGGTCATCAAGCGACAATGGGACTAGATAGAAATTAGTTACTTATTTTACTGCATTTCCATATTGCGTTGATTGATTAAATGAAATAATTAAATCTTTCATATTAATGAAAGAGACTACACCAATTGACTTCCATAATCCTATGTGTATTGTCTCTTTGTGGTCTTTCTGTAATAGAAAGACCAAACCCTCTTGCGTTTAGAACTTTAACGTCACAGGGATTTTCATCTCCCTCCTCAATATTTTGACTGCGCCAGTAACCAAGTTCTGCTTGCGTCACGTTTCTCTAAAATTTCGCTACCACTCGTCCTTATTCGCTTTCGACTTCTCCGCATTCCGTATCTTCCTCTCTTTCAAGTCATCGAGTCTACATTGTATTATTTGATCAAAATCATAAATCAAAATGTATTTCAATAAGATCAAGGATATAGTATCTATTAAATATAATTATATTAAACTCTTCCGTTGTGATTGATTGATTGTGTTATTGAGTTATTGAGTGACTGACAGACAATGCACAGCCGAAACGAATGGTCGTAGAAAGCTGAAATTTGGCATGTAGGTCCCTTGGGGAATGGGGAGAGGAGAACCCTAAAAATTGTAGGATCGATTTCAATAATCCCACTTTTAGTATGTTCATACCAATTCCCACGTAAATTAAAGCAAGCAATAATGTCCTCCCCTAAACTTCATCACCCGTTCTCGCCCCTTTAGGGGTTTGGTTTCAAAAAACCAAACATTTGTTATTCTTATTATTTATTGAAATCGTGAATGCCGTGTTTCAACTTCATTGGACCAAGCATTAAGATTCTCCCTAGTTCGCTCAAACCGTAATATTTGTCTTACTTAGAGCATTTTATACCCGTCGTAACTTTGAAACGAAAGGTCCGATTTAAATAATGTAAAGTGTACTGACATGTACATAATCAACCTTAATTATCAAACCATTTAAATGGATAAGGATTCATATCATGTTACAAAAATCACCACTTTTCCATTCAACCCGGGTTTAGATTGAATCATTTAAACGAAAAGTTATAAATAGTTAGAAATATACCCTCGCGGACTTTCTTTTTTAGGTTTTATAAGTACTTTAATCATGTAGTACATTATTTTAATGTCTCATCAATGTTTTCTCAGCGTACGCCAAATATGTATATATGTTATGGGTCTTTGTTACCTGAATTAAATTATACATATACGGCAAAATTTTGCCCCTTTGGGTTGTTGCAATTTTCGTCGGGATCTCTATTTTTTTCGAAAATAAAATACAGCCTGTTTTAAGTTAACAATGTAGCTTTCTAAGGTTGAAAGATTGTTCTCAGACTTACTTGAAACTTGATCTAAATGCTCTTTAATATTGATCAAACACCTTTTTCGCCATTTTCTGAAATTTAACTCTTTAAAGAGTAAAAAGGGGCGCCAAACTATGGAACCTGGAAAAGGACGTAGGATATGTTTTATCCCGGGAATATGTTCTATGGAATAATATTCGAATTTCACGCGAGCGGAGCCGCTAGCAAGCTAATATAAAAGGAGTAAGGAAACAAAACACATCGCATTACTCATATCAAGTTTCCTCGTTTTCCACCGCTTATGTTTATAGTTATATGTATCGGCTTACAGTAGTTGCATAACGTTATCGCCTATCGCTATTGTGTCATGCAAGTACGCTGCAGTTTTCAGGTTCATTTTATTTCTGCTGATTGCTCGACTTGCTAGCCTTTCTGCGGTTATTGCGACTTAATTTTCCAGTAAATTGGTACTTTCCTCCTCTTGCATTCTTCTGGCTTCAATATGTAACGGTCTCAGAACAGAAAATGAAATGTGTATTGATTTTCTCACTGTGTTGCGCAAACGACTAAGTTCTTCAAGGACTAACAAAGGGTGTTCTTTGTAAGGGTTTTTCTGGAATTGTTACGTCTGGTAAAATTTCTTCAGACTTGGCATTATGTGGGCTTCTCATTGAATGTTAAAAAAATTTAATGCAAATTATGATAATTCAGTTACTTCAGTTTTCTGCCCCGATCTCTCTACTGGCGCTCCATTTTGGAATCATCATCAATATCATCATTTCCGAGCGGTGTTCCATTTCTTCTGCTCCCGTGCGTCGCTTATCCAGGCGTTTTAGGTTTCGAAACCTCTATATGGAAATCGGAACCCTTATATGATCATTCGGTTGTCTGTCTGTCCGTCAGTCACAGCCGATTTTCTCCGTATGTACTGAACTGATTCAGTTGACATTTGGCACACATATAATCTTCTGTGACCCAAACACGGTCGTGTAACTATAATAAAGTTTTTTTTGAAAATTAGTTCACTTTAGGGCGCAAATTAGAAAAATGAAAAAAAAGTTTTTCCAACCCTTTGCATCATTGCATGCGACACCGACTCGCACTTGGCCGGCTATTTTTCATTACGAATTTCTGAATACAGACTTGGTCAGTTGGTCTTTTCAGTATATTATTTTTCATATTACTTTATTCACAGGCATAATCCTCAACCGCCAAAATGCTCGGTGGAAGCGTCCTTTGGTTCCGGCACGGGTTGCGGTTGCATGACAACCCGTCCTTGCATTCTGCGCTGGAAGAGAAGGGCTTCCCCTTCTTCCCTGTGTTCATCTTCGACGGAGAAACTGCCGGTAAGTCCGGCACTTTATATTTTTTATTACGTTTATATTTTTAATCGTTCGGCGAATAACTGAACATAGTTTTCATCGGACAACTTCAAGAAAAGAAAAGCGGAATTTTCCAATGCTTTGTTTGGAAGTATGAACTGGGAAGTAGATAATACGGGAGAAGCAAAACTTTCTGTCGCTTATTACATGACTTCGAACGATTTAGTTTGGTGTTAGCACAAAAAAACCCTGCGAAAGTTCCGAGGAAAAGATTCAAAAATTAATATGCACTTCTTGAAATCTTGTGATTCTCCCATTTCAGAGGAGCAACAGATCATACGAACGTTATCAAAATAACGATTCCACACAAAATCAGAACATTCGAGAAATGTGAAAAGACATCTCGGATAACAAACAAACAACTAGACCATTGTCACAGGACAGTACTTAACTATGTCAGTCAGTGAATCTATTTCATGGTTGGTCCCGGATTAGTATCTAGGTAGCCATATCTTTCTACTTACGTCATCGTTGCCATGACGGCTTGGTACATGGCATCTGTACTTTGGCAGTTAGGTAAGTTTCGAGGTTTGGTAACAGGTGATATTAGGTATTGGTTTTTGGAAAACGTTTATGTAGTGTGTGTTTGAGGGTTATTCGATAAGTAAAGTCAGAGAAGATGTCAGTCAGTCGGCATTATCGGCAAGACAAGCCAAAGGAAGCGAGGCATTATCTAAAAAATGGGTTGTCTGTAAAGTCGGTTTACGGACGATAGTTTAACGTGACAACGTCATAACAAAACATTGATGAAATGATCGTAACGTTACAATGAGTCATCCTTTTTAGTGCGTGCAGCCGGCGTTCATCGATTTATTAGACGTAGTCTCGTTAAAAAAAAAAAACTACTTACCTTTTTTCATAATATCTACGTCATTTCGAACCTTTATATCTTCGGCCTGGATAACACGAAAGAACATTTAACGGCTAAGCAATACTTTTTACCGTGTTGTTGGGTTTGCAGATTTAGACCTTCTACAGTTATGGCTTAGAGCGGCTCGAGATCTGATCACTTTAATAATTAAAGTAATGTGAGCTTGCGCGTCTTGGCAACTTATTTAAAATGTTTTTGGTGGGACTCGACTTACAGGTGGATTAACGCGAAATCTGGCTGCATGTGATGTAATCTCGAGGCTATCAAAAGACTAAATTCAAAAGCCAATTGTCGTGTTTAGTCAGCATTTCTTTAGTTTATCTTTTCCAGTGACTTCCCGACCATTTGAATAAATAGTTATGTAACCAGTAAGCAACAACCCTTACACATTTATCCAGAAATAGCTTTGTTACGTCGTCCGTCTCTGCATAACGGGCAAATGTGTACAGATTTTATGCAAAGGTAACGATTGTTCTAAACATACATCTTCTACTATAATAGGGATGTTGCCTGGATTAAAAAATATGATTATATTTAGTCCGCCAGTTAGGTTATGGAAAAATACCGTATTCAATATCATTTATAATCTGGCTATCTTTGACCAGTCTTAAAGCAAGTCTGCTCAAAGATAGCCAGAAGATATGGTGGTATGGATGGCATATCATGCTGAGAAAAGACAAAAATATTATGAGGAAAGTTTTGAGTTTGAATGTTATTTTTTATTTATTCATTTACACATACAATTATTTTTACAGGCAGAACCCAAGGTAATAAAAGTAGTCATACAATGCAACACCCAGAGACGCCCCTCAAAAACTGATCACACACCTACTCGCGTCCATGATTGACCAGTCCCAAGTAACGGCTCCGTGTGCCGGCACAAGTTACATAGAGGACAATACACTAACTGTCACTCTCTGGAATTCCGCCAATGAGCAGGAAACAATTTCTATCCGCCCGACACACGGGTGCAAACTTTAATAGGTTTGTACGGGCTACCGGAGTTTTAAACAGTCTTTCCCTCGGCTCCAACCGCAGCCTACTGTTTGGAACGAGTAATGGATGGATGGATGGTTTGAAGAGAAAAGGGGACGACTATAGCGACGATAGATGGCCTTTGGGAAAGTCGAAACGTCTAGAATAGGGAAGAAGTTACTTAGCAAAAACATTTGGTAGGAAGTAAGAGGCGAGTCCGACGTTGGCTTTAATCACAGCAACCGATACCCGATAGATTATAAGACAAATGCTCCTTGCAGACCACGTCGAGTACCTTGCGGTAGACTTGATACTAACTTATTACTTGACTGACACTGCCATCACAATTAAACATTTGCCACAACAAAAAACGTTACAAGTCAACTGAGATGAAGAATAATGAAAAAAGAAGGCTTGTTTCCCCGACCCCTTATCGCTAATCAAACATTTAATTTGATCTCTAATAATATAGTTGAAGAATTCATTAATCATCATCAGTCATACTTCGATAAAAAGTACTTTACACTTCTGTAGACAAACATCGCCGGCAGATATAATCACAGCACGTTTTCTGGCTTAAGAACTATTGAAAAAGCAGAATGAGTTACGTTAGCAGAGCTCGTAAACAAAACGCAGTGTGCTTATTATGTTCCTACGAGGGTTCCGCAATCTGGTTAATCGGTAAGAGTCTGAGACTCCTTCCTGCTCCACCCAGAGCGAGAAAAGTCATTTGATGATTTACAATCATCCACAAAAGTGTGCTAATAATTGGAGAAGCTTCAAATGACCTTATATTGTTTAACAGGTACAAAAGTGGTTGGTTACAATCGTATGCGGTATCTCCTGGAAGCTCTTGAAGACCTGGACAACCAGCTGAAGAAGCGTGGTGGCCGACTTATCATGATAAAGGGAAAGCCTAACGTCGTGTTCAGGAGACTTTGGGAGGAGTTCGGTATGTGGATCGTCTTTATGTTATTTATTTCAAATGTCGCAGCATAATGCTGAGTTAGCTGTTGTGTTGTTTGCTTAGTAATTTTTTTTAGTGGATAATTTGTTTTATTTGTTTGTCCTGTGCGAGTCACAAATAAACATGGTTCATCTTTTTTAAGAAAATTTTTGGGTTAAAGGTCTAGAGGCGATAGGGCATTGAAAAGTCCTTGTAAAAAAATAAAAGTTTTGTTATTTGTTAAATTGAAGTTACTTGACTCTTTTCTCACATTCTTCGAGATTTGTGTTTCTTTACCCGTTTCAAAATTTTATCTGACTAAAATTAACTTGCAGGATACCAGTGATAGTTACCCTTTAAGAGATAGCGCGTTAGCGGGTTTATATGAAAAGTTTCCCGGCTGTCGCGTCGCTACATGCGTGGTCTTTTATTAAAACCAATAGACTTGATGTGAGAGACAAATCAGTTTCGGAGACAAAATTAGCTCGTGCGCGCTATGTCTTATTAGACAATTTGTGGACATTATATAGGCAATCATTAAATGTAAAATACTGTTACCAAGTTGTTTCCAGGGTAGATGATGATGGGGAGACCAATATTGTTTCAATTGCTTATTAAGTTTTATCCAAGTGATGACATCATCAAACTATTCCAGGCATCCGTAGGCTCTGCTTCGAGCAAGATTGCGAGCCAGTGTGGCGCGCTCGCGATGACAGCGTGAAGTCTGCCTGCAAGGAGATCGGAGTTGTCTGCAAGGAGCATGTGTCTCATACTCTATGGGAGCCCGATACTGTGATTAAAGCCAACGGCGGCATCCCTCCTCTTACTTACCAGATGTTTTTAGTAAGTTAGGTTTTCAGGCAAAAGAATAAAAAAATACAACGGGTCGCACTCCGGGAGTGCCGGCAGAAGTGAAAACTTGAACATTAACGTTGTGCATTTTTGATATTTTGGAATAGTTAGGGAATAACTTCGCACGAATTGCTTTAATTATCAGTATAAAAGTACTATCATTTATGTGGTAAAATACAATATTCATTTATTACGCTATCGTACACAAACATGACAATTTATATTACATTAAAAATGTAACACTTCAGAACTTTCCCTCAGTCTTACGAATTTTCGATCAGGTCACGTGTCCTGACGCGAGTTTAACATTTTTTACCCATCCCAAAAAGTGCACAACGCCGCTAAAGAAGTTTTCACTTCAAAAATTTATGTATATTTTCCGTAGGGACTTATTTCATGTTAAATTCTTCAATATCTGAGAGCCAATTCTATATACCTGTCATTTCCCTCCATATTGACAGATTGCCACTGAGATGCGATTGTTGAACGTTGCTTAAAAAATTGTAGAATTGTCCCTCGGATTGCTTTTCTCTCAGAAATAGCAGTTTTTGAGGCGACCTTTGCTAAATCTTTAGGAAGTCATGTGTTTGTAATTTCCAAGTTGTGGATGTAAAAGACGACCTTTACACAGGGTGTGCGTGGTCACATTTAAGGGTGATGTTGGGAAGCTGATATACATTAAGAAATAAATATCAAAACATAAAAAACATGTGACTTTTAAAAAAAAAGAACGATCACAAAAAACGTTTCGAAAAAATGACTGTTAAAGCAATCTGATGCATTTTGTGGCGTTTACTTTAGTTTAGTCACAGATTGGATGTCACCAACTGCATCAATCACAGATCTGATGTCACCGACTTCTTGAAAAGTCATTTCTTCGTAACTTTTAAGTCTTATTTTCTAGTCGAATGTTTTAAAAAAAAGTATTTTTGAACTGAAAACTTCTTAAGGCGCGTTGAGCACTTTTTGGGTGAACAAAAATCATGGAACTCACGTCATCGTCACCGAACGCTTTATCTTTCGGTTAGTTTTCACTTCTATAGGCCTCAAAGACTGCCCCGCATGTTTTTTTTTCTGCTATTTTTTCCTTAAATCACCATAAATATGACCCCGCACTTCCAGAACACCCTGTATTCTCTACGCAGCAAAACTTATATCCCAGTATTATTTTCTTTAGCATACAGTAGCGACTATCGGCGATCCTCCACGTCCAGTCAGCGATATCGACTTCACGGGAGTCAAGTTCGGCAGCTTGCCGGAAAGTTTCTACCACGAGTTTACGGTCTACGATAAGGTAAGATATTCATTTAGAACTATGGAAGGTGAACGTCCATTGCCTGCTACCCTACTATGACGTGCTAATATATCCAATTCCGATGATATAAAAGGGATAGTGCTATTCGCTATGTATAGCTTCGTCTCTCTCTAAGAGCGGAGTCATGATCGTTTTAAGACTTCATAGTAGGGCCCCTGGTTTAACGGTCCGATTTTTTTGAACTGGCTTGGGCCGAGTTGGGCGCATTCCCGAGTGAAGACGCAAATCATCAAACGTGAAATAGTGCCTCAGTCACAATCACAATTTTCGCAAGGTGGCTAATAGTAGTAGGGATCAAGTTAAAGACGAAAATTTGAAAAGACCTGTATCCAGGTTTGGACTTTCTACGAGTATATAACTCTATCGTATGATCACGTCTAATCCTACAGCAGAATACGACTAAACTTTTTAAAATAATAGAATTTGGCCCCTACAGACCCCAAAACCAGAAGACCTGGGCGTGTTCCTCGAGAACGAGGACATCCGAATGATCCGCTGGGTGGGCGGCGAGACCACCGCGCTCAAGCAGATGCAGCAACGTCTGGCTGTCGAGTATGAGACCTTCCTCAGGTAAGAACATAACATAAAACTTTAGTGTTGGGCCAGACCGACCCGAATCCATATTTTTGTATCAACTTTAACGGTTCAGAAATATCCTAATAGTGCTCCTGACGGATTTTGACCACGGGACATGTTATAGTGTACAAGTGTGTGCGCGAACAGAGGACCTTTTTCCATCAGTCTCAAAATCCGATGGGACTGCAACCCGACGCGACCGGAGAGAGATCTGGCGTAGGACCAACGGCTTAACGTGCTTTCTGAAGCATGACTGTATGGTCTGTATGCTGCAGAAGTACAAGAAAAAAAAGGTTAATTTTGCACAATCCGGCTGCAGAAACGGTCCGCCACACGCCTGTACCGAAGACCACAGATCTCTCCCAGAGTGATAAAAATGGATACTGTTGACAGAAAATCTAAATCAAGGCGAATAGATCTGCTTTAAACTTATTTTTCTTCCTAGGAAGATGTCTTAATTAATATAATGTGAGTATGTGTATTTATGTCCTCAGGGGTTCGTATCTGCCGACCCACGGCAATCCGGATTTATTGGGTCCGCCCATATCGTTAAGTCCAGCGCTACGTTTTGGATGTCTCTCTGTTAGGAGGTAAGAAAACACATATTTACCCATTGCCAAGTTCTGTGATACAAAGGACCTAATTTTAAACATATAAAAACATTGCTTTCAGCTTCTACTGGTCCGTACAAGATTTGTTCCGCCAAGTGCATCAGGGACGTCTTGCTACCCAATCCGCTTCTCATTTTATTACCGGTAAGATCCGGTTCTCTTTTCTTGGTCTCTGTCAACATGGCAAGTCAAGGTGACGATAGTTATTAAATTTTATCGATTGACATTTCGCATATATTTACATTTATACTTTTTGTAAATTTTGGACTTTATATGGCATCGTTCTGATGCAAAGCGATCATTGCGTAGATACGCGATCATCGCGTTAATTTGTTCGGTAAAACCAGAAAACGCCCTCTGTCATGTCGGCGCGACGACGCGATTGCATCGGTTTTTATTAGGATGACACCTGAACAGTTTTTGGTGGTGACATCTCGCTTGTTTAAAGAGGCTTTTGCATAACTGGATTTTTTAAATTTCTCGCCTACAATGCCGTTTTCAGGCCAGTTAATTTGGCGCGAATATTTCTACACGATGAGCGTGAACAACCCTAACTACGGGCAGATGGCTGGCAACCCCATCTGCTTGGACATCCCGTGGAAGGAGCCTGAGGGTGACGAGCTGCAGAGGTATGTGTTGAATGTTAAAGTCTGATTCTTAAATAATGTGTGTTTTATTTTGTTTTGAATCATCTAGAAAAAATGATGCAGAATTAAATTACTAGCCCAGAAATGAGCCCTGATTTTCAATGTCTGTATGGAAAAAATACTTTAGATTTTTTCCACTTCATTGTATCGGAAGACAACTGTGAAAAAATGTTAGGAGTCTTCCGATACAATTAGCAAGATAGACCCATTTATGGTAAACACACAAACACACACACACACGCACAAACACATTTAATTTAAATAATAAATATAATAAGATTTCAGAGTCACACTCACGCACACTCACACACACACAACACAAACAAAACACCTCACATAAATCACACAAGTGCGCTCCTTTTTATAGTTTTGTATTTTCTTTATTTTATTATTCTGTTTTCCATTGCATACTCTGTATAATGTTAAGTGGAAGAGCGGAGTCACCTTACACAAGCATCTTCTTGCTTAAAAGTTCATCTCCAAATATCGTACGTTGAATACTTATGTTACTGAAATAAACATTTTAATTTTAATTTTTGAGTGCCATACGATCAAGCTCACCAAATGTTGTTGTTACTTAATATATCTGCAATTCCAGATGGGTCGAAGGCCGCACCGGCTTCCCTTTCGTGGACGCAGCGATGCGCCAGCTTCGTACAGAGGGCTGGCTGCACCACGCTGCTCGCAACACTGTGGCGTCCTTCCTCACGCGCGGAACCCTCTGGCTGTCCTGGGAACATGGCCTAAACCACTTCCTCAAGTATCTGCTGGACGCTGATTGGTGAGTGTCTACAGTTCAGTGTTTCATCATCAGACCCTGGGCTCCATATTTAACCTCTTCCTTTGTCAATACATACACGATGAGCCCAAACACGGTGGTGGTGTTATCTTATTTGGTTGGGGAGTTACTTTGGCCGCCTTTCGACTCCATCACCAGGCCTTGTGGTAATATTCCAAGGTGATGATTCTACAACGTGTAACAGAATAAACGCAATACCTGTTAAGGGTTCACTGTACTTATCATTATGGACAACTTTTAATATGAGGCAAAAATTTAAAAATCGCGAAAAAAAATCAGCTATTCAGGGGCCCTACTATGAAGTCTTAAAACGATCATGATTCCGCTCTAAGAGGGAGACGGAGCTATACATAGCGAATAGCACTATCCCTTTTACATCATCGGAATTGGGTGACATGATCACGTCATAGTAGGGCAATAGTATATTTTTTCGAGTTACTCGCATAAAAAATTATAGGAGAGTCGATTTTTTTTCGCGATTGGTTGTTCCCATAGTAAAAGTTCAAAATGACGGGTACAATGACGCCTTAAGAGGTATTGCGTTTATTCTGTTACACGTTGTATATCGGCCCTTGTTGAAAAAAGATACTTCAGACTTTTTTGTTTAAGCTTGCTTCTGTGATATATTAATCTGAATGCTGACTGTACCACGCATCCTGGTAATCCTTCACGGGAGAAAATTTTATTTCTAAAATATTGTTTTTTTTTCGCTTACTCAGGTCGGTTTGCGCTGGCAATTGGATGTGGGTGTCGTCATCAGCGTTTGAAGCCTTGTTGGACTCGGGCGAGTGCGCTTGCCCAGTGCGGCTGGGACAGCGACTGGACCCCAGCGGCGAGTACGTGAAGCGCTACGTGCCCGAGCTGGCGCGCATGCCTGTCCAGTACATGTGAGTACATAACGTTCTACTGGGCTCGGGCGAGTGCGCTTGCCCAGTGCGGCTGGGACAGCGACTAGTACGTGAAGCGCTACGTGTCCGAGCTGGCGCGCATGCCTGTCCAGTACATGTGAGTACATAACGTTCTACTGGGCTCGGGCGAGTGCGCTTGCCCAGTGCGGCTGGGACAGCGACTAGTACGTGAAGCGCTACGTGTCCGAGCTGGCGCGCATGCCTGTCCAGTACATGTGAGTACATAACGTTCTACTGGGCTCGGGCGAGTGCGCTTGCCCAGTGCGGCTGGGACAGCGACTAGTACGTGAAGCGCTACGTGTCCGAGCTGGCGCGCATGCCTGTCCAGTACATGTGAGTACATAACGTTCTACTGGGCTCGGGCGAGTGCGCTTGCCCAGTGCGGCTGGGACAGCGACTAGTACGTGAAGCGCTACGTGTCCGAGCTGGCGCGCATGCCTGTCCAGTACATGTGAGTACATAACGTTCTACTGGGCTCGGGCGAGTGCGCTTGCCCAGTGCGGCTGGGACAGCGACTAGTACGTGAAGCGCTACGTGTCCGAGCTGGCGCGCATGCCTGTCCAGTACATGTGAGTACATAACGTTCTACTGGGCTCGGGCGAGTGCGCTTGCCCAGTGCGGCTGGGACAGCGACTAGTACGTGAAGCGCTACGTGTCCGAGCTGGCGCGCATGCCTGTCCAGTACATGTGAGTACATAACGTTCTACTGGGCTCGGGCGAGTGCGCTTGCCCAGTGCGGCTGGGACAGCGACGAGTACGTGAAGCGCTACGTGCCCGAGCTGGCGCGCATGCCTGTCCAGTACATGTGAGTACATAACGTTCTACTGGGCTCGGGCGAGTGCGCTTGCCCAGTGCGGCTGGGACAGCGACTGGACCCCAGCGGCGAGTACGTGAAGCGCTACGTGCCCGAGCTGGCGCGCATGCCTGTCCAGTACATGTGAGTACATAACGTTCTACTGGGCTCGGGCGAGTGCGCTTGCCCAGTGCGGCTGGGACAGCGACTGGACCCCAGCGGCGAGTACGTGAAGCGCTACGTGCCCGAGCTGGCGCGCATGCCTGTCCAGTACATGTGAGTACATAACGTTCTACTGGGCTCGGGCGAGTGCGCTTGCCCAGTGCGGCTGGGACAGCGACTGGACCCCAGCGGCGAGTACGTGAAGCGCTACGTGCCCGAGCTGGCGCGCATGCCTGTCCAGTACATGTGAGTACATAACGTTCTACTGGGCTCGGGCGAGTGCGCTTGCCCAGTGCGGCTGGGACAGCGACTGGACCCCAGCGGCGAGTACGTGAAGCGCTACGTGCCCGAGCTGGCGCGCATGCCTGTCCAGTACATGTGAGTACATAACGTTCTACTGGGCTCGGGCGAGTGCGCTTGCCCAGTGCGGCTGGGACAGCGACTGGACCCCAGCGGCGAGTACGTGAAGCGCTACGTGCCCGAGCTGGCGCGCATGCCTGTCCAGTACATGTGAGTACATAACGTTCTACTGGGCTCGGGCGAGTGCGCTTGCCCAGTGCGGCTGGGACAGCGACTGGACCCCAGCGGCGAGTACGTGAAGCGCTACGTGCCCGAGCTGGCGCGCATGCCTGTCCAGTACATGTGAGTACATAACGTTCTACTGGGCTCGGGCGAGTGCGCTTGCCCAGTGCGGCTGGGACAGCGACTAGTACGTGAAGCGCTACGTGTCCGAGCTGGCGCGCATGCCTGTCCAGTACATGTGAGTACATAACGTTCTACTGGGCTCGGGCGAGTGCGCTTGCCCAGTGCGGCTGGGACAGCGACTAGTACGTGAAGCGCTACGTGTCCGAGCTGGCGCGCATGCCTGTCCAGTACATGTGAGTACATAACGTTCTACTGGGCTCGGGCGAGTGCGCTTGCCCAGTGCGGCTTACTTTTTCTTCGTCACTCTCGCTCACTGCTTAGGCGTCTTCCTAATACAAAGCAATCATCTCGCGAATACGTTCATTTGTACATCAAACCCGATCGTGTGGTCGTGCCAATAGAGGGCGCCTTCTGGCTGTCGAAATTCTGGCATCTAGGACGTTTCGGTTTCCCGAGGGAGTTTTCCTTTACCGTTTCTAGAGCCCAACTTAATTTAGTAAATTAAAAACAGCTCTGTTCTCCCAGGCCAGCTCTAGGCCATTTTGCAAATTAATGGCGCTGAAGTACATTTTTTCACGATCTCTAGCTTCCGTTCCATTTCTTTCCAGCTATGAACCCTGGAAGGCGCCTATCGACATACAAGAGCGTGCGACCTGCATCATAGGCAAGGACTACCCTGCTCCGGTAGTGAACCATCTGGTCGCTGCTCAAAGGAACAAGAATGCTATGAAGGTATGTTTTGTAGGGCCTTTGTGCTGCGGATAAATCTTTAGGCGGCGGCCAAAAATAAAAAAAAATATTAACAATAATCAGCTGGTTCTGGTAGATAAATTATGAGGTGGCCAAAAGCCATGTATTCGTTGTAAAAATGATTGGAGAAAAACTTGTTGCTGGTAAGACTGCAAACATTTTGGTGTTGCCACTAAAACGAAATCTTCTTAAAGTGCACAGTTGCACAAAGTTGTGAAATGTCTGGCGACTCTTAACCTTTTGAACGCCAGAGCATAAACACATTGGCGTGCCCCCGACGCCAAGCCACAAATTCGCCGTATTTTTTGTCACATATTTGTGAAGTTCTGCGTACGGGGCACGAGCTTGCTTGTCATGTATACGTGACAATGGCGATCAAAAGGTTAAAGTGATACCGTATTTTAAAACCGCAATTTGTATACTCATCATGTTCATTGTGTATGTCATCCATCGTATACGTTATGTGCTATTTATTTGATAATATATAATTAATATATTTCCTATAAATATACTATGTATTTAATCCCCATGCCTGGTACAAACTTGTCATGAATAATTTAATTGTTTTTTCAACAATAAAATCGTTTGCTTATTCACTAGGGATGTATACTGTTATTTTGACAAATTTTATTCCACAGAGGTAATATTACTTCCTGAAATAGAACAAAATCTCCATTTAGTCTTTCACAGCAACGTCGTGTAAACTTGCTGCTTTTCTTATTTCTTTTTAGATTGATATCTTCCTTTAGTATGTTCTACGTTCTGTATGGTGTCGGACGTAAAAGAATAGCACCATCCCATCACTTCCCGTGGGTGTCGTAAGAGGCGACTAAGGGATTCAGCAGAGAATGGGCAGCAGCATTCTCTGTGCATTGCAACAGCTACACTGCGATCGCCAACCCGCCTGCCAAGCGTGGCGAT
>NDFZ01005353.1:305768-400857 GCA_002192655.3 Mamestra configurata | reverse complement strand
ACGAGTAAACTCATTGGAGACTTACCTACATTCTATTGTACGCCCTAAGGGTAGGACATAGCTGGTCCTTAACATTTAAATAACACCATCTGTATTATGTACCTATGATCCACAATAAAGATGATTTGATTTGAAAAAAAAAAAAAACCCGAAATCCCGAAAAAAAATCTGCTGTTCAGTACATTTTGTCGAGTTATGCGTACATAACTCGATTTATTTTCGCGATTTCAGTGTTAGTCCCATTGTGAAAGTTGTTCATAACGATGAGTACAATGACCCTTTAAGAGGTATTGCGTTTATTCTGTTACACGTTGTATATGTTGAGGTCGGCTTCTAGTGTAACGGGATGGAGCTGAGCACCAGCATCTTACATCGGGCCACTGGCTATCTGACCTCCACATTTCCACAATCCAGTATTTGATCAACAGAATATCTCTTGGCAACTGGTGTAAATCTTACATTCACAAAATTCGTGTTAATGATTGTATTTCTTATGCTTCTTCTTATATATTTTTCTGAATAATTGTGAAGGTATCATATTATGTAACTAAACAGTAGGTATACTCAAATAGTAACGTGTTTTTTTACTAATATTAACCATTTCAGATGCCTTGTAACTAACTTCACCGCCCTTGTTAACTTTTCTTCCTAATCTATTCACAATTTCATAATTCTGAACTTCTCTGAAGTTCATCACGCCGTTTTAAGAGCCTCACACCTCACTCAGCTTATAATATTCTCACTACTACTGGGACTAGGACCTCGGACCTCCTTTCTGGGAGATTTTAGTCAATTCTTATCATTTTCGAGACGATGGTGACCCTCAAACAGTTTGTGCCCAGTAGGTGGCCACGTTTTGTTCGAAAGAGTCATCGCGGCCCTGGAACGCAAAGGGCTTTAGAAGGAGCACGTATGGGTTTTAGTCAGTAAGAGCCTGACACGCCCTTCCGCTCCACCCAGAGCCGAAGAAGTCATTTGATGATTTCCCATCCTTAAAAAAAAGAGGTGGCCATGTCTATAGCGGTATCAGTAGCATTCATTAGGTCCTCAATGGTGCAGGTGTAAGGACATGTGTGACACTACAACAAGAGGGCCATGTTTTGTACAGGGGCACCGCACTCACATTTAGTGTCAAGTCAAGTGGGTCAGTGAAACCCCATTTTGTCGAGTTGAATTTGCACCGGCTTACGTGAGTGCGCAACCGATTCAACAGGAATCCAGCAACTCAACAAATAGACATACCTCAATTTGTCACAACAGCAATATACACTTAAAGTTTGTGCAAGGCATTGCCAGCTCAAATCCATTGTGCCCTTGTCTTCCGCAGTGGTTGGGCCGTTCAGTAGCCGGCAGACTGGACAAAGAAAAGTGGTTCGAATTAGTCGGGGTTCGTAGACAATTACCTACACATAACCCACCGGCAATACACTTCATACGCTTTACTACAATCCTTATTTATAGTACGATACAAACTTAATGGCGGCTCGGAACACGGAAGATGTGTTGTTGGGGAGTTTGTTACGCCACTTCTTGTTCGAGCCAAAACACTATGAAGTGGTGACGGGTGGGCGTTTTGGAGAACTGCACGTGCAACTGACGTTTAAAAGTGCTGTCTGTCAGCCTAATTTGAATAAATGTTTTTTGATATGTGCGGTAGGAAATTCATGTAAAAGCGGGGGTGGGGTGAGGGATGGGGTTATCCACCCAGCCGCCATAAAGTTAGAATCTTACTGTACCTACATGACAGTCCATTCTCATTTATTTTATGTTTCTTAACTTTGTCTATTTATTAGGCTATACCTATTCGCTAGAATAATATATTGCTATGTACATAATAATATTTATTTGTATTATTATTTATCTAATTATTTTCATAACATCATCAGTTAAACTTATACACCTAGTTTCTGGAACGAGATTATCGACGTGAAGTGATGCAATCGCACCGCATAACTTGCGCTTGTGAAGCGCAATTTATACTGGATGTTGATAATTCATTCAATCAACATACATACGGATGATAAAATTTATTAATACGTGTATAAACTAAACACAAAGAAAATTTTGAGAATTTTATCTTTCCAGAAATTGGCCCAATAATCACAACAATATTTCTCTATTAAATGTCTGCAAAGGTTGTCTGTGTATTGTGTGTATACAGAATCAATTAATGCATATTTACAAATGTTTTCATTTTCTTCAGGAACTGCGTCATATTTTACAAAAAGCTCCCCCCCATTGCTGCCCCTCCTCGGAAGACGAAATCCGCCAATTCATGTGGCTCAACGAGTAAACAGTGACGGACGGAATTAAACTCTACAATATGTAACAAAAACCCTGTTGATCCTTTTTTTTCAGAATCGAAATCCGCCATTTTTGATTTTTTTTTCAATAAAAAAACTAAATAAATATTTCATCATTAATGTTCAGAAAGTAAAACTGATTGCTTATCTCTGCACCGCTGTCTGTCGCCACTGCACACATACTACTGAGGTAGGTCATGAAGTTCAGATGTTATATTTTTTCATGTTTGTAATTTCAAAGTTATCGGATTGTGCACAATATTTTGGTCAATAATTGTTTTATTTTAATTAGCTTCATTGATGGTAAGCTTATAATTATACAATAACTGGTGGTCGCGACTTTTGTACCGCTTCAGAATCAATTTTTGCCGTGTTTTGTTTTTGTCATGTATCAGAAATGGCGTTGTATTCGAAAATGATTTTTGTACCTACATGTTTTTTTAATTTAATTTTACCTATGTTTTAATAGTTATGCTGCTATTCGGGGCAAAGACAATTCCAACAAACCAAAGATCTTCAAAATCGGTTCAGCCGTTCTTGAGTTATAAATGGTGTTTTATATATTTAGATATACACTCCATTATGGAATAGAACCACAGGATTTTATTTGTATCGACGTAAAGTTTAGATGAATGTCGTGTCAAGGTATGGAGGAAATACGAAAGAAGTTTTCAAACCAAAAATTGAACTGCCATACCAGTGCATTTAATTTGTTTTATTGATATTCTTTGCT
Organism: Mamestra configurata; assembly: GCA_002192655.3. Taxonomy (NCBI): domain Eukaryota; kingdom Metazoa; phylum Arthropoda; class Insecta; order Lepidoptera; family Noctuidae; genus Mamestra; species Mamestra configurata. The sequence goes on along the minus strand of NDFZ01005353.1, from coordinate 397,821 downwards.
TCGTATTTTCCCAAAAAATGCTTTCCATGTCTATGTTTAGAATATGTCGCAAACTAAATAAAAGGACAAATTAAATTGATTAGAGAAACTCGGCAGATGTGACGAATTTCAAACAACAACGGCGTCAACGGCCGGTTTCAGGGTTCTGTACCCGAAGGTTAAATATCGGAACCCTATTAGCCTCCGCTGTCCGTCCGTCTATCAACAGTTTGTATCTCATGAACAGGTAAACAGTTGAAATTTTCAGTGTGTCTATTTCTATTGCCATACCAACAACTAGTGGAAAAGCATAAAATAAACGTGATTTTTTTGGTTTATGGTACTGAACCCTTCGTAAGCGATGCGATGTCAATACCGAACACATTTGCGGAGTTTCGCTAATTACATAGTTTAATTTGAACCTCTAGCTAGATTATTTTAATAGATCTGTTTTACGTTCTATGACTGTACAAGATAGGTAGATAGAGAAACGTACTCCCTTCGGTGACCATCCGTAGTATATGCCAAAACCCCCCACCCCCTCTAGTCTTCACGTAGTAATTCATAAATATGATTTTAAATATTATCTTGCAAACAGAAAAAAAGAATTGTCTTTATTTAATTAATAAAATACGGCGCTTGCCGCGTGACGCCAAAAGTGCTCGCATACCTATTTTCTTCTTCAACAGAAACTTAGGAAAAGCAAACGCTGCGTGCCATATTTAAATGTAGCTAAAAAAATGGGAGATTTCCCTAGAGGATATTGACTACGTGACTAAAACCTAAGCCCCCTGTGACCAAGCGTGGTATTTTGAAGAACCCTCTCCCCCCTGAACGGGTCACGTAGTATGGGTACGTTCATAAAGAAGCAGGCCGGTACTGGTCGTTACTGATCGGTGCAAGCAAAATAAACCCATGTTAACTTATGCGCTCGCAAATAATGGACGCAGGTTGATTCGGTACCGTCACGGACAGATTTTCCGGTTTCTCAATAAAAGTTTTACCTTCACCGATCAGTCGCCTGTCTGTACCGAAAACCTGCTTCTTTATGAACGCACCCTTAGTGTCGATTTAATCCAGTGTCATTGTTATACCAAAGCGTTAAGGTGGAAGCGCCAGGGTAGCCCGCGAAATTCAAATTTACATACGTTTTTGCATTTAGTAAGTCAGTGTCAGGCTATATGTTGAACAAAATATGATTCGCGGCCGTAACACGTATTTATTTACAGAATTATAATCATTAAAATCATCAATACAACCCTCTAAGTTCATTTAACTCGATTGAAAGTTTATTTCATAAAAAAGTCATTCAATTGAGTTACATGAATGGTACAACCTGACTTTAATATAACTCAGTAAAGCCATATTTTTTTACGGTCGCCAATCGTATTTTTATCAACATACAACCAGACACTGACCTGCAAAATGCAAAAAACGTAAAGAAAATTTGAATTTCGCGGGTCTCTGGCGCTTCCATCTTAAGTAAACAAAAATATTAATGTTATAATTATCTAAGTAAAATGTTCGTATTATTGTACGTGTTAGTATTAAAATGTTAGATTATATGAATATTATCAAGAAATTGGTAAAGTGATAGAACTATATATGTGATGATGTTTATTTTGGAAAAATATTAGGATATTATTGAAATGATATCTCATTCTCATCTTTAGGGTTAATTTTGAAAGGAAATGGATGGGAGTAAAATGCTTAAATTATTTTTTATCGGCTGTTTTGAATTGGTTTTTCTTTGTTTACCGATTTAATTTTATTGTTACAGGACATGTAGTAAGATATGTGTAATATTTGAAGTCTTTTTTAGACTCTAAAATAAATGTGCTATTATTTTGCATTGAATTTATTTTGAGCTTGTGTTAAGTTTTATGTTACATTTTATAGACGACGTAGTGTTTAAAGTTGAATCTAAGTAAAGCTTTGATATGGTGAGCTTTATATCGTGTGTTGTCACTTAATTTTAGAAAAGTCACCTTATGTTAGACGATATAAAGCTCAACTTTGTGTGGAAGAAGTGTTATATCAGCGTTTACCGATCCTTTGGTTTCAAGTAGGGTATTATTGGTAATTGTATACCACTATCCTCCCTTGCGGTAGTTCTCACAAGTTCATGTACTGACAAGGTCTATTTTCTTATATCGATACCAGAAATATCAATTAACGTAAGGATATTTTGGCAATTTGCGTAAATGAACCTTACGTTAACTGTCCTAGGGGCAATTTGGCTCATATCCATCAGGCCATCAGCTCATACAGGCTGTATGTCAGAGCGACTATGTGTACTAGCATAACTATGTTCTATCAACATCTGCCTAGCCTTTTCCTAACTATATTGGGGTCGGCTTTCAGTCAAACCGGATACAGCTGAATACCAGTATTTTACGTGGAGCTGCTGCCTACGAGACCTCTACAACCCATTAACTGGGTAACACGGTAGTTCTTGGCAACACTGGTGGCTTCTAACAATCCGTAACGACTGCCAAAGATCTACAAATGATAGCCGAGACCAACGGGTTGACGTGCTTTCCGAGGCACGGAAGAAACTCGGTATGTTAAGATGGTCACCCATACGTAGACCAACCTCGGCAAGCGTTGCTTAACCTTGAATATCGATAATGCGGCTGTTAAAAATTTTAGAAAAAAAAATTGTGTTCTTTTGAAACAAGGATTATTATATTATTTTATTTTAACGAATTTATATGGATTTCCCATAACACACAAATCCAGCCAGAATTACAAAAATATGTTTCGACTGATTGATACGTTTAGACTGTAAAATTGATGTCTTTTAAAATGAAATTTATATCTAAAAATTGTATATATGAACAAATAGCAGGGTGTCTGAAACTAAAAGATTTTAACATATTAAATATACTACCTTTACTTATAAGAATATATAAAATCCAGAAATTGATGCATTTTTAGAGCGTGTTTTATGTATTTTATGATAGATATTAAATAAATAGACTCGAAATAACAGGATGCATTTTTATTTACACCATAATCCAACGGAATGATATTTCACATTTTTGCTTAGAACTAACTTCTGCACAGTGAGCAATATAAAGGCAGATAAGGGTATAGGCAGCCGGGAAACGAGTGAATGGATTTAACCTTTTGAACGCCATTGTCACGTATACATGACAAGCAAGTGCGTGCCCTGTACGCCAATGTGACAAAAAGTACGGCGAATTTGTGGCTTGGCTTCGGGGGCACGCCGATACGTTTATGCTCTGGCGTTCAAAAGGTTAAATGGCTCTGTCTTGGATACTATCCAGTTCATCTACAGCCTGCCTATTTCCTTACCTGCCATTGTAAAATTACGTTTTATAGTACATCATCAGACTTTCTCCTAATATCAATGATAAAAACAAAAGCAAAAACAATCTGGATCAGATAATGATTAACATTCATATCACACGTACATGGTATCACAACACGATTTGGTTTCATTCGTTCTGCATTCCGAAGAGTGAGGCGTAGTCCTAATAAAAAGCGATAATGGCGTGAATACGCGATCGTCTCGTCAATTTGTTCAGCAAAACCGGAAGGCGCCCTCTGTCGGCGCGATGATGCGATCGGTTTTGACGTACAAATTAACGCGACGGTCGCGTATTGACGCGATCTTTGTAATAGGACGACGCCTGACAATATGACAGTGCATAAAATATTTGTTATACAAATAAAACGGCAATTTCACCATAGTTACTTTACACATTCATACTTTTCTATAAATCTTCATAGCCCATTTGAAGTATCAGCCAGCTGGTTAACCAATTCATTGAAGATTTTACTTGTGGTTGAGTCTGGTAACTCTTTGACAGCAGCTACACCTTGGCCTGCCAACTTGCCAACTCTAGGGTCGATTGGCAAGCTCCCCATGAAAGGTATTTTGGAAATATCTGCCAGTGACTTCCCTCCACCACTTGAGAAGATGTTGGTGCATTCGCTGCAGTTTGGGCACTCGTATCTGCAATAGAAACATCTATATATATAGTAAAAATGTAACGGATCGCTGTCTGTACATGGAAGATATATGAGAAAAATATTATTGGGACCTTTATCAACGCAAATAGCACCCGAAACAATGATTGTTAGAATTTTTGTCTGTTTGTCTTTTCACTAATACATTGTGGTAAGCTTCACTTAACATTTAGTGTTTGTTTCTTTTTGTACATTTTCACCAACATATAAGCAGATCCAATTAACGTTTAACATGTGAAACATGATTCAGCAGAAAGTTAATTGGTACCAGTTTTTATAATCTACATGGACTTGTTTACTTAGGAACAGTGTATCAGCTGTAGGTAATTGATTTTCTATCAGCAGTAACTTAACCTTTTGAACGCCAGAGCACAAACGCATTGGCGTGCCCCCGACGCCAAGCCACAAATTCGCCGTACTTTTTGTCACATATTTGTGGCGTACAGGGCACGCGCTTGCTTGTCATGTATACGTGACAGTGGCGTTCAAAAGGTTAAAAATACTTGCAACCTCAAGTAGTGGCCATCATTCTCATAGAGATAACATAGTGCCACAGGATGTAGCTAAATGGCAATGTCATTGTTATTAGATAAAATTCGCCCACATAGACAAACAAAACATTGTGGCTTTATCAACCACGCATAATTTTATGAGTCAGGAAAGTTAGAATGACTATAAAATATTATGATGGTGTGGTGTTTCAAAGCTTAGCAGTTTTTATCTTGTTCAAAAATTTCCCTTTATAAAAATAATATATCGTTGGTGAAGTGCCAATACCTGACCAGACTCCTAACTGAAATTATTATTTCGTTTATTCATTTTTTTTTTAAATTACATTTTTCATTTTTAAATATTTCTATATCTCTAAATATCTCTATATTTCTAAATATTATTTTTATTATAATAACTAATTAAATGTACATACTCATTAAATTTTCACTTCTCAAGGTCTAAAAAACGCTGGCATGACAATTTGGACTCATTCCTGGCAGATTGGCCAGAGAATGCAACTTATAAAGTTAGCTGGAAAAATATGGGGCAGGCTTTTGCCCAGCAGTGGGACACAGGTTAACAAAAAAAAATTATTGGACAGTTAAATTTAAAATCAGTAAACTAAGAAACTGCTACTGCTACCTAACACTGGCAAAAAGCACTTAGAACAAATTCCAATGTAAACATACAAATTACTTGGTTAACATTTTTTTAAATTCATTTTATAAAAGTGTCTCACTTCACTGTGTAACACTTCGTTGTTAAACTTATTTAGTACAGCTACAGTGACATAACATTTAATTTAATTTCTCATATTATTATTATTTATGTATTCAGGTTTGGTTTCCGCACTTAGTCCCGATACAGTTGGACCATTGTGCGTGGCCCATGGCAGCCATCATTATTATTATTTTATTCTTTAAAATTCGAAAATCATTGTTCAGACATACCCGCTCATATTTTCAATAATGCCCAGTATAGGAATGCCAGTCTTTCTGCAGAAGGTGATCTCTTTGCGAACATCTTCTATCGCTACTTCTTGTGGTGTGGTCACTATTATTGCACCACATTGTGGCACTTGACGGAGATTCTCCATCACTGTGATGTGTTCATCTGAGGTTCCTGAAATATGACAAATGTGGATCTTTAAAATGTTTCTAGGTATCTAATATTTACAAAAAAAAAGGGATGAAAAAATATTACTTATGAACAATTTTAAAGTTCAGTTTTAGGGGCTTTTCTTATTTGTTTATTATCTTTATAAAAAGACAAAATTATGTTTTAATGGGAACATATTATGATATTATAGCGTACCTGGAGGAGTATCAATAACAAGAAAATCAAGTTCCTGCCAGCATACATCCTCAAGAAACTGCTTAATCATTGAAGTCTTCTTAGGCCCTCTCCACACTACTGCATCATTACGAGAGCCTAGTAGGAAGCCTATTGACATGACGCCCAGCCTCTGTTCATTATCCAGGTACACTGGGATCCATCCGTCAGGGCCCTGGTGCACACTTTGATTCTCCAAGTTGAGCAAATAAGGAACACTGGGTCCACATAAATCTATGTCTAACAAGCCAACCTGGAAGCAGTTATGGTATTAAGATGAATATAGGAACGACAGGAGTTTACAGTGGTCATTTAACGTTTGAAAACAAATTAGAACGATAAATCCAGTTGGATAAATACCTTATAACCTCGTTCTTTTAAAGTTAGCGCCAACTGGGTGCTAACCGTGGATTTTCCAACACCTCCTTTCCCGGAAAGAACTAATATTACACGTTTTACAGAGTCAAGCATTTTGAAACAATTTTTATATTGTTGTAAAACAAATATTTAAAAAGAAAACGAAAAAGTACAAAGTAAATACTAGTGGAATTTTGTCACACTTAAAAGTTTTACATGAGTTTGACTTTGACAGCATTCAACTCACTCAGTGTGACCGATACTAATAAAGTATATATGTAAGTATGTATAGATTTACACAATTGCACAGTAAACACACTTTATTTCCTAATCGGTAAGACATATAAATTTGTAGTAAAATAGATATCTGATTGATTTTATAATTTTGAAGCTCTTTCAGTTTCATTTCGTGTAGAGGAGTAATTTCAATGAACATTTTGACAGCGCTTGCGCTCGATCGCAGCGCCACCATCGTTTATATTTTTCAGTTTTGTAAAGATTTTTGTAGCGCTGGTTGTGTTGATCGTTTGCCGGTGCACATAAAATAGGAAATGCAACATTTTTCACATTTTATATACGTTTGTTGGACGTTTTATGACACAATCAGTTCGTGTTATAGTTTACTGTGTTGATTTGCATTTAACATAAATAGTGAACGCCTTGTGTTAGTGTGTTTTATTTTCGTATAATTTCAGTTTAGTGGTTGTGCAAGGATTTGTCCCATCGACACTTGATTTGCTGCCTTGATCTGCATTATCTGGGGTATATGAGGTATTTATGAGCAATATTAGCTTAAGAAACTATAGTTTTAATTAATGAATAAAGGTTTTATGTGACGAAGTTCGAGCATGACGAGTGGTGTTCTAATAAATTCTTCCGATGCGGGCATTTATCATTAGACCCACCCCTGGGTTAAGCCGACGGGGATCGGTGAACGGATAATACTGTGCGTGTGCTAAATGTCATTATTTATTGTACAGAACACAGGGGTCTGAGGTCCTTACATTTTAATCCTATTGATTTTTTAAACAAGTGCATTCTTCGCTGCTTTCACGAAGGGCAAGTGACTATTATCCGTCTTCGTATGTTTATTACCTTGAAATTACTTGTTTGAGCATTTAGGTAACTAATTTATTTGACTTATTTATTTCAAAGTAAATTGTTGATAATTAAAAGTTCCTTTTATTTCAGACAGGAAAATCTGAAGTTGATTTTCTCAAATGAAAAGTCGCATACCATCAATAATTCAATATAATAAATTTATCAAACTTATTTGAATTCCAAATATGGATTATTGAAATTCAATAAAAAGGTTGTTAAACTCTTTCTTGAATTCTAGGTAGGTCAGTACCTATCTTGAAGGTACTTTATGGGTATCTTGAATATTAATTCCAAATTAACATACAAATTAATGCAAAATAAGTGTACAGGTAAATAAACTTAAACATGTGTAAGTGGGGACAATAGTTTTATTTTTTACTTGTTTTGTATGTCATGGTCTAATTAATTAAAAAATAATAATTATTAATATACCTTATTGAAACATATGGTACTGTTGTTGAAACTTAAACAATAAATATCTTAGACCAGCTGCCACATGGAACTGAAGAAACTGAATGACTCAGTAAAAAACGCAGTTAAAAGCAGGCACAGCATAAATAGATGTCATAAAGCAGCTGCTATTTTTTCCTGATCTGAACAACCCCAATGAATAAATTTACTTGTTATTGTGGACATTATATATACCTAGTGCAACCTGAATATAAAGAAGACTCATGCCAAAACATAATATAATGATTATATTTTGTTGTTCTTTTTTGAAGTATCAATGCACTCTTAGTGACTGCCAGCATCATAGGGTCATACATACCATGGCACACTTACTAGCATGCTGCAAACCCATTGCAATAAAATTATGCATATTGAAACATAGCCCCTGACCTGAGGTTTTTGAGTAAAAAGAAATCTAGCAATAAAAAAATAAATAAAACAAGAGCCCATATTCTCACTTGGTTAACACATTATAACCACAGAATAAAAAAATAGGTCCACACATGACTCGGGACTGCAATGTCATGTATGGTGAATTTTATTTTTATTTAGCAATGTTAAAGATAGGCATCTAATGGCAGTAACTCCTACACATGCAAATAAACTCAAATCACTTAGTATGCCGAATGTGTTTGTTTTGCATTTTACAAGCTCTGCATAATGATTAGCGAAACATTGTGAGCTGTCCTTCAACTTGATATTGTGTACATAATAATCTTGCGGTTTTTTATTAGTTTGCACAAATTACAATTAAGTTTGCAAATATTTGCATACCTAAATGTTTATTAACATTGCATGTTTTACCACTTTTTTTTTAAGATGGGAAATCATTAAATTACTTCTTCCGCTCTGGGTGGAGAAGAAGGGCGTGTCAGACTCTTACTGACTAAAACCCATCCGTGTTCCTTCTAAAGCCCTTTGCGTTCCAGGGCCGCGATTACTCTTTCGAACAAATTCCGCAACACTGGCAGGCTCTGGCCCTACCGGGCCCCGTCTCCTTTGCTGACATCTCTGAGGCGCGCGTGGAACACGACACGCCATCGACACGGGCCTGGTAGTGATCAGACAGCGAGCCACCCAATGTTCACCGTCCGCAGGCCCGCGCCTACGGTGTCCGGGTTCAACAACTGGAAGAATGAGAAATTAACCCAAAAGTTTTGAGTGGCTAGTTTGGTCAACATACGTAAAAAATATTACAAATCAGATCTATGTCTACCACAAGTATCATAAAAGAAGTTTTCTAATTTCGATCCTAACCTTCTGCAAACAAAGAGCTTAGTAAAACGTCTAACGGCCGGCTTCAATAACGTATCTACATACCACATGTTTAAAAGGCAAACATGACGTTTCAGCTACTGTTGGTAGCTAATTTGACAGTTGGTAAAAGGCAGATACGTTATTGAGACCGGCCGTTAGTAGTGCGTGCCACAGACTAGCACTGCCCGTGGTTTGGATCCGTGTCCTTTCCCGGAAAATCCGTGAATTTTCCAGGATCAGAAGTAGCCTGTGACAGGCAGCGTTAGTGCTAGCTTTCTATCAGTAAAATACATTTCGTAATTGGATCAGTACTTCCAGGGATTTCCTACCTTTTACAAACATATTAAACACACAATTTTATCTCTTTATTTCATTAGTTTAGATTACTAATAGGTAGATACTGTATTACGATAATCCAAAGATTTCAAGGCAAACCCTTCGTTGCCAAACATCATTTATAACTTTCGGTGCTCAAACGTAACGTGGAGCCGAATAGAGTTGAAATAAAAGGAACAATGCCGCCTCTAGGAAGGCCACAGCGGTGACCTCAATACGGGTCGGCCACCGGGGGTGACTCACCCTGCGCGTGGCTTATACTTCACAGCTCTAGTGAATGGACTCCTCGATTCTCAAGCAGATGCCTACACTATTCTTTAACGGGGCCGCGTTTTTACTTCAGATAAGTACAAAAAATCTGCATAATATCTGCTGACCGAAACTGCACGTGCCGGGACAAAAATCTATGTCTTCAAATCTTCTTCCAAGAATGTCGTGGTGTTCAAAAACAAATCGCTGATCGCAGGTAATCGGATCGCAACGGATGAGTTTCAGAGGGGGCGATCCGCCGCTGTGTCATGCGGATCATCGCAATAGTAACATTTCTTTCCGAGCTTTAGATATAAAACTATAAGCATCATCCCAATTTGCTTTCGCTACGAGTAGTTATAAGCTTTTAAAGGAGTCTGTGTTTTAGTACTAGTTACTGGTTAGAAATAATGTCTGTCGCCTATCCAACTAAGTCCAAAAAGAGCTCTAGAGTCGCCTCTTGCGATATCAACGAGAAGAAATAGAATGGCAACCTATTCTTAGCCTAGAACCACGCGACTGCAAACAAACCATACACTTTCACCATCAGTTGCGCGACGAATCTAAAAATAACATCTACGGGATACCCAGTTAAACTTAATTGGGAACAACCCCAAGGCCGCTCCGAGTATAAATAAGGGTAAAGTTATTGCTTCTGGTCACCCCCTGTGAGTTCAACCGGGGGAGGATTATGTCGCGTCATATTTTATGCAGTAACCTCCCCTGAAATCTGATTCGGTGACGTCGGTTATTTTTATGATTCATCCAGACACCTACGCAGAAAAGAACACGGAGCACAAACTCAAAGCCTTCCCGTTAAACTAAAACGTGGCCCAGTGCCTTCAGTTTTTTAATGAAGTTATAAATAATACATCGCGATCTCTTGTGTAGGCCTCTGTGATCTTTGAATACAGTACCTACGCTAAAGCTATGCATGACTTAAGCAAGTGTGTCGGGGGAAACTTAGCGTTGGCACTGTACCGCGATCTCGTTAACCTTTATTGGAAGAAACAATAAATACCGAGCGTAATGGCAATCTCGAACAGTTGAGCAAAATGTTTTTCTAATTGACATGCACGATAGCTGCACCCAGGTACAAAGCGGAGAGAAACATGTGTAATGGACCCTAATACTTAGAAAGTTAGATTTTCCACAAACAGTTCAATAAACCCATTTTACTCGCGAGCATGCGATATCAATTCAGAACCGCGTAACCGAGTTCTCAAGTAATAAATCAAGAGATTAATTCCGTAACCACCATGATTCAATGGCGTTTAACACCGTTTAAATCTCTGGCCCGAGTGAAACAGTTGTTCCGCTCAACCTCGAAGCACTTCAGCGCGGTTGCGTAAAAACTAAATGCCAGCGCGTTATGAAACTGCAGCCGTAATCCGTAATGGCACGGAAAAAGTCTTTAGCATAAATTACAGACCAAAGTTCTTGGGATTTTTATAATGAAGTCGACCGCAGATCCCGCCTTAATGCTACCTGGACTTCTATTGCTCGCCTTTCATTGTATTTTTGTAAAAGCTTTCTTCTTGACACCGTTCTTCAAAAAGTAATGTTGAATTATAAGGATCATTAGTACTTTTGTTTTTCTCACCATGATCATTAGGACAACTTTGGGCACACTCGAGTTCCTTTAACAGATTACAGCTGGTGGCAGCGTAACAAATTGTCCTGTTTTTGTACGATACTAGCCAGTAGTGAGCTTCAAATGGCTCCTTTTTTCGAGGTTTGGTGAAAACAAGCATAAAGAAACTTATTTACGGGTTTAATCCGTCTATAACTTTAAACTTGCTTTAGTTTCGGAAGTCTCCCAAAATGTTTAGCTGTAATAAAACCTATTCAGATAGTTATTACTGGCTACCAAAGCATAGCAGTGGTCATTCCGTGCACGTGGCCGGATGCTATGAAACTTCAATCGTTACTGGACATATGGTTAGTTGACGACACTGATAAATGACAAGGCTGCGGGGGCAAAGCACTCATCTTTCATCCTACATGGTAACAACATTCAGAGCTATCATTTTGATAGACACATTATCTTCTTTACACTTTTTTTTTAAACTGTCGCACATATCTGAGTTTCGAAACAAAGGCTCACTTATTTCTTTTATGGGTCTCGCAATGTTCTTGAGGTAGTTAACATGGCACGCCTTTTGCAAAACCGCGGACAGTCGCCACAAAATTGCAGCGTTCCGCGAATAACAGCCAATTTAAAGTATTGCTACTGAATTTTCCGAAGATAGTGTCGAAACCAATGCGGTAATACCAGTAACTATGCAATGAAAATTTGCAGCAGGAAGCTCTTAACCAAGAAGAGTATCCAGGAAGCCACCAAGAATAGTGTAGCGGAACTCGTCATTTAGCGTCATTCGGCAGGCTGGAACGCGCGCGCCAACTCGTGTGCCATAAATCATAATGATTACGTTGCGGGAGGGGCTCCACCAGATGCACTGTGTACACGGCTATTGCCCTCCTTCCTCTATTACTAAGCGAGATTAGTCTCCTAACTACATTAAGCTTCTTGTACAGATTTTGGATTATAAATGACGTATGATTATACATCAATTACAACTTCAAAGCGTTTCTTTTCCGGTTTTATTAACTGCGTTTTAATGATCATGTTCGAAACGGTATTGAAAAGTTTGATGCGTCAAGTGGTTGCGGTAGGAGACAAGGAACAATTGGCTTAATTGCTTACAGTCAGTTCCTATTATTTCCTCATTATAATTTTCTTATTACGCTAAAGCTCTTACAAATGGGGGATATTAAAGGAAACATCATTAATTTCGCTCCCTCTTTCCGCTTTAAACGAAAAGAGGGCAGGGTGACAATCCCTAGGCTCTCTTTCCGGCCTCATTAAGGTATTTCGCGGTGTTATAATAATGTTGGCTAAAAATATAAAGGCTGTGCTCGAAGGTACAGGGCTCGGTGACCGCAGAGATGGCACTCGAGATAACCGACTCGCAGTCAGTGACACTAACGATCCGACGCTGTGAATTGGGTTAATGTCTCTTTTTGCAAAACTACATCTGTCACGGATAAAACATTGTTTCACTTTACACAGTTTCAGAATGGTCTTAGTTTGTTGTGTTGTCTGGAGCTAAAAATCCAGATGTTTTAGTGCCCTACTTGCCATATTTGATGGTAGCAGATATCACATTGCTTTAATTTGATGAAGATTCAATAAGGCCTAGTCAAGATATTAATACGGACAGCAAAATTTAATTGCTAACAGGAAATCGATGATCCAAATGAAATAAGCAATTACAGAGTATAATTTTGCGTGCTGCGCAGCGGCTACAAAGAGCATGCATTTGGGGTGGCTGCAAGTCCAGCTATATCGTTATAGCCCTGTGATGGCGTTAGGGTGGGAATCCAATCAAGTCTCCATTCCCTTGAGCCATTGAATCGCCGGAATGCGTCATCAAATTTATTATTATTGCCTTTCATGACACTTTTAAATCTACCAGGACGTGTTTAATGTTTTGAAAGATCAACGGAATGCGATCCTGATCCTGAAAATGTATGAGATGATGCAGCCCACAAGATGACTTATCGTGATTCATACTTCTATGGGTGCAGCTAGTTCAATACGATTTTATTCTATACTAGTTTTTGCCTGCGAATTCGTACGCGTGGAATAGTAACTTGGACCAGACATTTTTATTTTAAGATTATGAAGTTTAGTAAAGTTTCAGTCAATGCTACTGAACAGAGAAAGAATAAATAGATATAGATAGTTTAACAAATGTTCGACGTGATTCTTTAAATTGGCATAACTTTTTTATTTATAAACCGATTGACATGAAACAAACACTAAATGTTAAGTGAAGCTTATCACAAAATCATATCTAAATCGGACGACAAACAGAAGAAAATTCTAACAATAATTGTTTTGGGTGCTTTTTGCGTTGATAAAGGTCCCCATAATTTTTTTTCTCATATATCTTCCATTTACAGACAATTTTATTATATGTATAGAAGATAAAACCCTAATCTTAACATAACATTATGATCAATAGCTAATTTCATCACATACCACATTCAATATAACAGTTTCACATAAAATCGATTCTTTACGACGAACACCAGTTTTTAAGTGCCTACTTAATAAATATTCGGACCATCGGAACTGTCTTGACCTTAAGTTTAAAGGTTAGTTGACACCGAAACGTAACACCAGCTAAAGGATTACAAAACCACGTGTGATTTAGTTGAATGCTCGACAGTTATTAATTAAAGCCGCGCTTTCAAAGTTCTACAAGTGGCAGCACTTGTAGAACTTTGAAAGCGCGGCTTTTTCCTTTGCTCATTGCGAGGATTTCAATTTCCGTCTTTTAAACACTTGCTAATTTATTGGCTTCGGTTACCTTTGGCGTTTTTTCGTCTGGAAATTGGCTCGTTATTCGTACGATTTATTAAATGAATTCTTTGCTTCTGATATTTGTAATTGTTGTAGAGACCAATAATTAATAGATAATAATCGGATGGCGGAAAAAGCTCGATGTCTGCCGAAACGAGAATAGGAGCACCAGGAGAAAAACAAAGTTGTAACAAAGTGAGAGGATCTCTCAAATAACTGCAAAATCATCTTTGATGAAGTAGTCTTTAGTTTTCAACAGAAAAAATCTGTTATTTTAACTTTCTGATAATAAATTTATAAGCCGTAGCAAGAAGCGTTGTCATGCAGAAAGGCCGAGGGTTCATGCTACCCGTTGGTGTGATGAAGCCCTCCATGAAAAAGGCTTAGTAATAGCTCATTTGTATTGTGAGTAACCTATGTGTCACTTAAGTTTATTTATTATTTTACATTATTAATTAATTGTATAAATAAAAAATAATAATAATTAATTGTATTATTGTATTAATGCGTCTCCTTTTGGATTCAGCGGGTCAGAATTTACAGCATTGCTTTTACGTACTCACCTAAGTATACATTGTGGAATGCAAATAAAGTTTGAGTATTTACGTCCAATCGTCAATGCCTTCGGTAGTACGTCGTGCTCCCGTTCCCTGTTTGTTATCACTTTCTTTTTTATAGCCCTTTGGCAGCTCCTCCCCTATTTACCGACACATTTGCGCGTCCCTTCCTCTCCGTACAATCCTGGGAACATAGTTGCAATCAGTTGCAAATTGTAGCTGTTATCATAATTCTCAGTTATCGAGGCGCGTTGCCGGCTGCATCGCTGCCCCGCTCCGATAACCGGGGTGATAAATTAATAACCCATATTGTTCGATGCCTAATATATTTATAAATCATTGGGATGCCGGAAGGATGAGTCGATCATAGATGAGTCAAGCTTTGGGCCCGATTTAATGTCATCTAAATGTTCTGTTTTGTTGGTGTTTGAATGATTGAATAATAAAGAAATAAAGTAAAATATTCTTTATTTCGGATAATTTAAATCCATATATCATACAAAAATAAAAAAATAAACTTAAAATTAAATGACTCTGCGAACCAAGGACCTCCACAATGGGAAAGAGATCCTGTCCGCTACAGTCGTCAGGATTTTATTGCGGCTGCCACGCATTCTGCAGATCAGGGATGCCGTTTTTTTGGGAATGACGGCATGAAAGCCATCAGTGTGATATAGCGCGAACATCCCTGATGCACTGTATGCACCTGAATAATGTGTTCTCTATTTGCGTATTTCCGTGAAGTGTCTGTTTCTTCGTAATCTTGGTTTGTAGTAGTTCGATGGATTTATCTGTTTACTTATTCCTGTGGGAATATAGGAAACACAATACTACTGTTTAAGTTATCTGTGATGACATTACTGTGGCTAACTATGTAATATATGAGGCTATTGTTAGTACCTACTTACAATAGCCTCATATGTGTACTTCTATATATATACTAATATTATAAAGAGGTAAAGTTTGTGAGGTTGTATGTATCTCTGGATCTAATGAATTGGATTAAAAAAAAATCTTTTTGTTTTTTTATATGATAGCCACAGTCATGAGGAATGTTATACGGGAAATTCTTACGGGAACAAGAAAAAAACGGGATATGCGCGTACGAAGTTGCGGGCAAAGGCTAGTATTACATAAAATTAACATAAGAATACACAAAAATAAAAATAAACATGCGTACTGTAGGCATGTTTTATTTTTATAATACTCCAGTTTGTTGTGGTCTGGGAATTCCCCACACTTATTAAAAAAAACAACTTTACTGCGATGCGTTATCGACATCGTACAAACACATTTAATATTCTATTTTTATATCACTGCTTTTAAAATAATGACTCCGAAATTGTTTTACTCGGTAACCGAAATTCCGTGCCATATACCACTAAGTTGTAAACGATGTTCGGGCTATAATTAGTAATTAACCCAACACACATGATACTAAAGTAATTTAAGCTTGTTAATTGCGTGTGGACTTAATAAATATGTTTGCTGAAAACCAATAACTTAAAATACAGGGTGAAATTTAATTACTTTACTGACGAGAATCAACATCCAAAAAATATTGTGTCAACAGCTGTCAAGCCGAATCAACAGACGAAAATAAACAAACGCAAACGATAACCCGAAACCCGCATGAAACGAAATTGATATAACTACAACCGTAACAATAACGTTAACGAAGGCGTTAACGTTAACATGCTGGTGCAATTAGCATCTCCCGCGCCGATCCGGGCGATCAATCATGAGCGTGCATATAATTGCTAAAGTAATCGCATTATCTCGATTGCTCGGTGTACCGTTGCAACACTTGCAACGTTTTGACGGTGTGTCGGGTTGCCCTGTTGAAGTAAGTGACCTTACTGATGATCAGGGTTGATTTAGATGAAATTTGGTATAGAGATTGTTTGAGTCCCAGGAGTAAGTTCCCTTGGGATCATTTTCGACATTAACGCGGGCGGTAGCTAGTAGTATTGGGTAAGGGCAGGAGGAAAATGATGATAGATTGTTAAATTTGTTGTAGGAGGAATTATTATGTAACCCTTATTGGTATTTACATAAATTAGATGTGATTGGTATTCCTTAGCTTATATTTACCTTTTTAGAAGCCACGGCTAACTTACGATGCCATATTACCGCCAGACGCTGCGCCTGCGCATTTACGCGGAACGGGTTGTTTTACCGCTCTGTTATTTGTGCCACTATTTGATTTTAAATGTCTTCTATGTCTATTTGATTGACGAATGTGTAACATTGTTTTCTATTATATCATTTTATGTGGTGTTACCGACTTGTACTTGTTACACATTGAGGTTGCAGAAAGCCTAAAAATCTAAGTACATGTACAAAGTAATTTATCAAGAGGAGACGGCTCGCCACATTAAGCTGTCTGGCATGTTTGATGAATAATTAATATCAGCAATTCCGGCGCAGTAATTGAGGCTTAACCACATGAAAGATGAGATACACCCATATCTTAGTACAGACGTTCTTTACATTAAAAAAACGTTTGATGAGATATTTGGATTGTGATTTTAGAATATTTAATATCCCATTGGAATCTATCACGAATTTAAACAGGAAGCTTTAAGTAAACCAATAGTAGACAATGCTATAACCCTGGCCGGATGTGGGAGTGCATTGAATCAACGCTTCCCGTGGCCGAAGACGAGCTGCCCAAATACGTCGGTGTTGACAGCACAAACAAATAGGAAGCCGTGCGCCTTGCATACTTACTCCAAAGTCCGATGATGAAATATTAATCAAGCAACTTAAGCGTAAGCCACTGCCGAAATGTTCCGGCCGTGGGTCGGCTCGTGGTCGACATAATACACATAGACAGTGCATCAGTACACGAATTTTCAAGTCAACAAAATCCTACTGGCCAGTCTAGTCAGAATTTGGTGTAAAACGAGCGATGAGCGTGTGTGCACCAACAACGCATGTCAGAAATCGATTAACTGCAAACTGGATGAATTATTCTGTGCACAACCCATGCACGGGGTAACAGCACGCTAACTGAATTCAAAAACTGTTAGCTCGTTATGTGGGCATTAGTAAACGCAACGTCATGCGTTCCCTTATGGGGCGAACGCTCTGAAATAATGCGGCGATTAAAGGGTTACGAAGGTGTCTGCGAAGGTAAGAACCTTACCTAAACGGCATCCACCGTTAATGCGGTCTTTAAACCCTTATTGTATGTGGTTGGACGCTAAAGCTCTTTAACATTAATTCCATTTCAATTCATCTTTAGTCGGCTTTGAAGATAAGCATTTGACAGCCTGTTATTTTGAAGGGAAACCTAGTGGTAAATAAGGAACACTTGAAAAACAAAAACATCCTGATTGATGACACATATTTTTATTGGCATCGAGCGTCAATCTCAATGGACTCACGGCTACAGCTCATGCGTCTCATAGACGTAATGACGTCAACCGAAATAAAATAACCAACGAAACTCAGATAAAACGCCTGCGAGCACGTAATATAAATATGACCAGCTGTGTCTGTAATTGTCTGAACAGTTCTGATTTGTTTGGAATGATTTACTGTGTCGAAAGCTTTACTCAGATCCGTTAGCCGGTACTCTACAGATAAGCGCATGTATTTGAATTTTGCAGGCACTTTCAAGAGTTGTTCATTGTAATTGACGCATGTTTCCATTAACATAGTATTTGTTGATGGCTTGTAGCTTAAAATCAAAAGCGTATTCTAGGTTGCTGTGATTGCTTCATCAACGTCAATTGCGAAGGCCTTGCCTTGTCCAATTCAACTACTAGCATGCGCGTTTAGTTTTGATCTAGAAGCAGATCTATTAATTAGCTAATTATATTTTATGGTAATTTCAGAAACCCGAAAATTATTAACAAAACCGATACATCATTTTTATTGGGGTACTTAATTAGCTTCTGCTTCTCAAGGTCGATGACGAAAGTTCAAAGTCAATATTGTTGATACAAATTTATGAACTAGCGTACGTCACGCGGTTTCAACCGCGTAGTTCCTGTTCCCGTGGGAGTACGGGGATAAAATATAGCCTATGTTACTCGCTGATAATATAGCTATACATTGCTGAAAGAATTTTTCAAATCGGTCCAGTAGTTTTTAAGTTTATTCGTTACAAAAGTACAAATCTTTCCTCTTTATAATATTAGTATAGATTTAACTGCAGTAATACACAAAGTGAGTAAATATTGTCAGTTTGAAATGATTTCTCCATATCTATTGAATACTCGAATGGCCGATGTGAGAGAATATGTGGACGTATTTCCCATGGTCATCGTTTCATTCATTTGGTAAATTACATTCGTGAATGTGAGGAATAATGCCATGAATATAATAAATAAATATTGACACTGTCAGAGTGCAAAATGGAGCTCTAAAATCATTTAAAGACCACCATTCTGTATAGTCCTGAAATCCTTATTTTGATCTGGATGCGCTTATTTTTTCTTAACACAAGATCGATATTTCTGATCTGACAGAAGCTTTAACCAAACCGAACCTAAAAGTAAACGAAAAACACCTCAATCCTGACTTAACGCTTGAATTTCCTTTGAACCCAAGATTTCATAAATATAAGGAGGCCATTAGTGGCCCTGGAGAAGTTTTGAAGATTGTTAACGCATTGTTGCTTAGGCTTCAAAATATATTTACCTACACTTAAAGGGACACTTCTGTTCATTGAATAGCCTTAATGTCTTATGTATTGGGTACTCGTCCTTCCTCTAAACACAAAACGGTGTGGAATGTATTGTTACTTGTGTTAGTATATCTATTATTCCCATTCTAAACTAGGCCGTCAGTACCAAGCTTGAGTTCTGAATTAGTAATGACTATAATGTGGATATTACGTACTGTTTGTATAATGGTGATTTCTCTAACTGATTTATATCTAACTGAGTTTCCATTGATTTAGTAATTTTCAATACGGATCCGATGATTGCTACTTTAATTGTAATGTGTCGGTGATTAGCTGTGTTTTGCAACGCTTAACTTCTTTAAGTAAATAAAGTGTGCGAGGTCAACGGTCATGCAATTCAGATGTACCGTAAAAGGATGAGAATTTTGTGCCAAAATGATAAGTCGGTAAGTAACGTTATATTATTAATAGTCAGTCAAGATGAACTACCATTTTTTGGTCAAATTTGATCTGTATGCAAGAAGTTTCAAACGATAATTCTGGATTTAACTCGTAAATACCTCTTGAATTTGACAGAATTTTCATTAATTTGACAGAAAAAAATGAATTACAGTAACCTATTGCAACAAGCATGATAACAACCTTAATTTGGTGTAACCTCGTAAGATATACTAGTCTAGTTAGATGTTACGAGGTTACATCAGATAAAATTAATAAAGATGTGAAAAATATCTACTTTGTAAAACAGTTTTTTGTCTCTCCTGAAAAGCTCATCAGTTTGCAAATACGAGGTGTCACATCTAGACCGACGATATGTTTTTTCAATATCCATAGAATTTAATCTGAATAGACAGATTATCTTGATAAGTAACATAAATGGTTGTTATATCACTAACATTTCACACAGTTTTATAATTTTCTGGTTCATGTACAAAAACAATATCCCTTAGCAAATTTTAGGATTCAATCAAATTTGTTATCATGGAGAGATCGTTTAATTTTTCATAGCGGACGCGAGCGGCGCGTTTAATCAAATAAACCTTTTGTGACATGAATTATTCATCGACACATTCGGAAAGTGGTCCACTATAACTTGTGCCTAATGGTATTCAATGCACGTTAATAGTAAACCGTGAATGGTTTTAACATTAGTTACTTTGAAAACTGAACAGTTTACAAAGAATTATCGGCTTTGTTTTATGTCGATGACGTTCTTTGTATGTTAATAATATAATAATAATAATATATCATTTAAGTTAAAGACATCATATTTCCTTTGTATGACTGGAATTAACTGTCTGCAATATAATTAACTACGCAAGTGAATTAGGCTTTGACAAGAAGACGGTAAATAAAGTTGATTTATTTCTAATCAACCAAACCTCTCTAACCAGTACACCTATTAAATGAATTGAAGCAATTCGTGCGTTTTCCTGTTGTTAATATAGTCAACAGGTGGCAATAGTTCCTTCAGAATTTGTGACCGCAGTGGTTCCTCGAAATAATTACAGTGGTGATATGAAATACGCAGTAACGTCATCTGCTGATAATATTGCGGCACCATTCACGTTTACTTTGAAACATTAATTAATAATAGATGAATAACAGTTCAGTTACATAGTGTAACAGTTACAGTGACTTCCTTCGTAACAGTTGTAAACAATGGGGTTTATTTATTTATTTGGATCGCCAACAAAGGATACATAGAACAATATAAGTGACAGTGATACAAGTGGTTCATTTCCGTGTGCTCCTTCAGTTATAGGAGACCACAGCATGCACATATAACTAGGTCTACGAAACAGAATAATATTAAATACACAGAATTAAATTAAACATAGGGTAAAATCAGTCCATTACATTAAATTAAACTAGTTTAATTATCCCAATAGATTAAATTAAGATTATTCCAGTAAATTAAATTAAATTGCTTCACTGAATTATATTATTGTGTCATGTCAAATTTAAAATTAAAATTGCGTTCTATCCTTAATTAAAAAAATTGTAGCCGTTATCAATGTTGAAGTATTGTTGCATCGAAATTCGAGTTGATATGTTGGAAGTATTATGGAAAACTATTCAAAAGTGCTAAAAGATAAATATAAATCGAAGACAAAGCAAAAACATCAAATTGTCATTGTTGAAAAGAGCAAAATTAATAATCTTCACAACGCTTCAAGTGTTCTCGAGAAGACTGGCGACTTGCCGACGATCCGCCTCAACGGACTAATTTAATTAATTGATTCGTGTCTTCTTCAGATCGTCGATTTGAGTTTTTCACATTTTTTCAATAGGCCATTTCCAAAATTGTAACCTAAAAGGACGCAGTAAAGCTGAATTTGCAACGTATGAAACAGAGAGTGAATCGTTTTGGAATAAACTGGATGATACCGAGCAATTGATTTGAGTATCATAATGGTTTTTATATGGAGACGGATAGACCGAATTTGAGGATTGGTGTGAATGTGATTCATACGTTTGGCAAATGAGAACACCGCACATGACTACTGAAATTGAAATGAAATTATACCAAATTGAAAATTTACTTTTGAAGTAATGATCTATTCTTTCTACAAGTTGAGTCTTTAAATATGCGAACATAATGGATGATGTCTATAACAATAACCCTAAAGATAAAACGGCAAAAGAACAGTTTTGTTCCCTATTAGCAAACAGTACAGCAATCATTTTAAACCAAGTAAAGCCAACAATGCACTAATTATATCACATTCGTGGGAAATCTGCAGAACATAAATACCGCAGAGCAGTCGATTCTTTTATAGGTCCTTCAAGCAGAATCAATATTCCGTACTGCTAGTAGCTTTGACGATTCAAGAGTTGGAACAAATCTATATAAATACTAGCGGTCCCGACAGACGTTGTCCTGTCCGAACGTTTGCTTTGTGTATGACGA
Organism: Mamestra configurata; assembly: GCA_002192655.3. Classification (NCBI taxonomy): domain Eukaryota; kingdom Metazoa; phylum Arthropoda; class Insecta; order Lepidoptera; family Noctuidae; genus Mamestra; species Mamestra configurata. Next base: position 375,787 of record NDFZ01005353.1, on the reverse strand, counting down.
AACATTATAAAAATCGATTGCAGCGCCACCTACCGGGTCCAATTGGGAATCTAAACCATGCTTGAATCCCCTTGAACACACACAAAAAATTTCATCAACATCGGTCCAGCTGTTTAAGAGGAGTTCAGTGACATACACACGTACACAAGAAATATATATATATATTATATTTCTATGTAAAAATGAATCGCTAAATGTGCAAAACTCGAGAACGGCTGGACCAATTTCGCAATTTTTTTAATATTCCTTGAAGTTTTAGGAAATTTCTTATGCAGAGTAAATTGGAAAATTGCACAAAAAAAAATGCGCTGGAAAACTTTAATACCACTGGAATACAACTAAGACGTATTTAACCGATGTATTTTAATTCTGAACTCCACGCAGACGAAGTCGCGGGCAGAAAGAAGCTAGTTGAATAATACATTTGAATCCCGACTTTATGTTTTTAACATGCACCCTAATGCAAATTTCTGCACTTATGTAACTCTTGCAGCTGGTTGTTCGTAGATAATGTCGGATTGGAAGAGCAATGTTACCAACAAAATCCCTAATGTTATGCATGAGAAGCTCGAGACGTCTCAATATATCATTCATGCGCGGGATGCACCGAGGATAATGCAACTTGAACTTCGCAGCCGAGGAACTTATCCTGTACATTTCACGGCAATTCCGAGCGTCTCGCTTCAGTTTATGAGTTTGCTAAAGCGTGTGTCGGTGATTAATGAATTTTTGGCAACGTTCAGCGTTGTATCATTAAGAGGCGCCTTTGTTTGTAAACGCTAAGTGTAAATTTGATGTGATAATTGTGGCGTTGTGGCTGAAATATGATGGATGTGAGTGAAATCCAATGGAGTATGTTTAACTTTTTTGTTGTTTGTTTAAGAAAGTGAAGAGACTGATTAAAAATTTGTCTAGTTTATTTGCTAAGATATCTTTAACGGCCGGTTTCAATAACGTATCTACCTTTGAACAACTGTCAAATTAGCTACCAACAGTAGCTGAAACGACATTTTCGCATTTCAAAAATGTTGGTAGCTAATTTGGCAGTTGGTTAAACGTTATTGAGACCGGCTATAAGAGTTGCGTTTGGAGTCATGAGGCTGAAACTGGCAGCCAAATTGTAGCAGCCAAACACATATTCGCAGGGACGAGAAATATCATAGTTTTATCTTATATAACTATGATATTTTTGAAAAATCGAAATAATTCAAGAAATTCGTCGATTTTCTGTATTTTCTATCATTGCGCAAAGATGGAAAGTTTTGTAAGTTGTCTGAGACCTTCTTGTAGATGCCTTCTAATTATTTAGTCATGATTTAGGAGGGAGCATAAGATAGAACTAATATATTTTTGAGAAAATACGAAGAAATTCAAGAAATTCGTCGATTTTCTCTATTTTCTATCATTGCGCAACGATGGAAAGTTTTGTAAATTGTCTGAGACCTTCTTGTAGATGCCTTCTCATTATTTAGTCATGATTTAGGAGGGAGCACAAAATATAACTATGATATTTTTGAAAAATCGAAATAATTCAAGAAATTCGTCGATTTTCTCTATTTTCTATCATTGCGCAACGATGGAAAGTTTTGTAAGTTGTCTGAGACCTTCTTGTAGATGCCTAGTAAGAAACTGAGCATGATTTAGTAGGGAGCATAAGATAAAACTATGATATTTCTCGTCCCTGCGAATATGTGTTTGGCTGCTACAATTTGGCTGCCAGTTTCAGCCTCATTTTGGAGTCTCGGCGTTCTCAATGGCTTATTTTAAAAGTCACACTCACATTATCAAATCGTTCATTTACGCGATCACCAAAAACATCTCACCTAGCATAGTCGACGCCGCTAAAAGCGTTTGAGAAGTCGTTCGGTGTGAATCGTCGTAACTTTTCCACTTGTTACCGTTGTAAGTTTCCCGCCAGCACTTCCCTGGCGATTTGAGGCCCGACTTACAGTTGCAAAGAAAAAGTGTTTTGTTGAAGAATTTCAAGTGGTCAGTTAGGGAGTCGCCTGTGTAAGTAGCTGCGATATCTCTGAGTACTGCTGTAAGATTCATATTTTTTATCGCAGGTAGTATCTTAGTAGTTTATTTGCTTGGTGTAAAGATAACAAGTGTTTAAATTCGCCGTTTTGGTTAGGTAATTAGCTTCCTGCTTTGACTTTGGAGCAGACGGATTATTTCATGCATTTGATCTGTACACAGTTACAGTCATTGTAAATACTTAATCTGTAAATACAGACGATATCAATAGAAACGTGGCTCAAAGCCAGACAGCGCATTTAACGGTTGACGGTTGGAAATATTACAATATTAATTTTAAATCTACGAGTAAACTATCTGATGTTAAAATCATTGAGGCCAGCAGAAGGTTAACGTGTGACAGGGTCGTACGTAACATTTTGTTTATCTACCATTTGAGTTTAAATTACCAAATAAACATACCATCATCATTCATACATGTGTAGCATATTTGGAAAAATGGCCTTCCAAGACATTCCAAACCTCACATCCTTACCATTACATAGCCTACGATCGTTGATAGAAAGGCAAAAATATAATGTACAGCACTGACTTTCTAAAAGCATGGGCTGATAAGGAAAGTGTCTAGTGTAATAAGCTAGCTAAATTCACTATAAAAGAAACAATAACATCCAAAGGCAGACCTTGTTAGCAACCGGTACATGTCATCTAAAAAAATCATAGTAGAGCTGCAGCGCTTTGTTACCTTGTGCAGCCTTTCACGCATTATAGTGACATGACCTCTGTGTTGCAAAGTGCACAAAGTAATGCAGTACAATGATCGCGTTAGCAGAAATAATATTGCCTGTACTCCTATAGTAACAACAGTCACTTGAGCCATGGAGCCGCGTCGAGACTGCCATATTGAATGGTGTCGGATTCAAATTAAAATGCGAAGGAATTTCTTGATGAAATTCTTAGGCTTATTCCAATGCTTAGTTGTTAATACATCGCTTTTTCCCTTTTTATTTTGTTCTAGTTTTTATTTCGCACTTAGTGTTTACTGCTGGATTTTGTGTCTCTCACGTTCATTTATTCCACGACTGTTGTCTTGATGTTATTCATTAGAACGATTGTCTGATTCCTGTGTTTCATGTTTTTAATCACGTTCAAAGGCGTGCTTGTGCTCCTTTTTGGTGACTGCTGAATTTAATGTTACTAAATAAATCGGAATATGAAAACGCCGAAACAGCCAAACCTTATTTCTAACGACAAACACTTCTCGATGACGACACTCACATACAACACATTTTCATCCTTTTCCATTCAGCATGTTAGTAATTGCCCATATATCGTGAGCATATAGTATACCAGTAACCTAAAGGAAACGGTGTCAAGACTGAAAACTCCACTGTGATAGATAGCTTGTTAGTAATAGCTGTTCTCGGTGGTGTCAGATTTATGCGATGAACGCTAATTGGATGCTGGAATGTCTTTGACGGTATTCATAATGAGGCAAAAATGTGATACCGCTGTGGTCTTTATTTTTCCTTGAAGTAGGATATTTTTTTAACTAAAAGGGCGATTTTTTAACAATAAGCCGTAATTTTTAAAATCATATTTATCAGTGAGATTTTGCTCCGTAATAGATTCAGGATAAAGGCAAAGCCGTATAAGAAATTAAATGTCATCTCTTTATTTTGTTTTTCTATCCCGCCTGTATCAAAAAGTAGACGGTCGTGGACAGCAATTTTTTTTTTAATGTCTATCTCAGCCGTCTGACATTCTATTGCGAACGAATCTAGATTTCAAAGTATACTCAGTTTATTTCGAACGTAAGTATTACTTTCAATAGTGAAGGTCGTAATTATATTTGACTTTTATTTAGCTGTGATGCGATAAACTCGGCTCCGAGGTTATCGATGAGCCAATTTTTATTTCTTTTATTTGTTCATTGACATCACCTTATGATTTAACGGCTGACGGATGTGACCGCGAGGTCGGTATTAACGGTATTTTTGTTGGCTACTATGAAATTATTGCCTTATAGTTCTCGTTGGGAATTTACGTTGGTGGATTAGAGATTAAGCTCTATAATTTGCTCTCAAATGTCCCTAATTATTGTCTTTCCATCTTTTATCCTCATTTTGACATCTAAATCGTTCTATATGTGACGGTCTGTTTCACTTTTCGCTTGTAAGTGTGTAAGATTTTATAAAAGGATATTTTATTCAGTCCTTGGTTTACTGTAAACTTCTGTCTATGCCATGAATGAACCTTGCTTGGAGTAAAATTGTATGTGTGTTGTGTGGAGTGGTGTTTGTGTAGGTGTGAGTGTGTGTGGGTGTTTTTTGTGTTGTATGTTCCTTTTTTATCGCCCTTCATCCATTTTTGGTAAATTCGTTTAATGTAAGTACACACAACGGTTCCTACTGTTTTATTACTTCAGTGAGTTTTATTATGACTTTCGATTCGTACATTTCGAAAGCTTAATATTATCAATTTATTGCACTGCATGCGTTAATCGGTGTTTGATTAAATATTTATTCCAATTCAATGCATTGGCATTAATCTGATTCCATCTAAATATATTGAGGCGGTCAATCGTTTGCCGCAGGTCATTCGTTTATTCGTGCTGTTCAATATAGCAATTTGCCCATATTTTATTATCAGCCGTCCATTGATCTGTGGTCTATTCTATTGCAACTCAGTTACTAGCCATTTATTTATCATTATTGGATGGTGAAATGGTTAAATTTTTGCAGTTTCCAATGAAAATGCTAGATTTATTCACGTCTGCGTTTTCTCTTCCGAAATCAGTATTATGAATTGAGCAAGCATTTCGTGGCTTTGCTTTGAATAAGAAATAGTAATACACTTTACCGTTTCCGCGGAGTCTTATTTGATGCCATTTCAAAGTAAAATGAATGTTTTCTCCAAGTTGTTGGATTAAATAAGATTTTAGAGAGTTGGGGCGTTTGAAACGTGATGACCCTTCCGATTCCGAAAATAGTTTAAAGAAGTCAAAGCTTGCAAAATAATCATTATCGAATGAAATTAAAATAAAATAACTAAGAGGTGCAATCAAGGATGTCTCCACTCTAACTGAGCTAAGTAAATACCTAAGGGCAAAGAAAGAATACGCGAAGACTTCTAGGAAACCTAATTTAATTAACTATTGAAATAGTCTGAGTGTGATTTGTATGCAGATGTAGACTCAGCTTCGAGTTGACTTGTTCTGGGAGTCGGTGTAAAGGCTAATTCGATATGCCCCGACACCAGTTCATTAAATGAATGGCTGGCCTACTTCCGCGCCTACGGGATCGGGTGCATGGTGTCACTTTTATTTCCGACGTCAATTCACACGGCCAACTATCGGTAGCATGCAGGTGATAATTAGCTTACGTGTGATTTATTGCATCGACGGGATTTTTTTATAGGTAAATTGACCAGAGGTAAAATTGGGGCTTCGTGTTGTGGTTTATTTTAAATTTTATATTGAAATTAAATCAATATACCCAATATAGGTTTTTATAGTTCTTAGGTTCTTTCTTAAAATCGTATATTGTGGTAAAAAAATGGCGCCCAGCGTGAAACTAGTTGGGCGCCAACGTTGGAGCAAATCTTTTGTTCCTTTTTAAAAATAATCCTAACATTAGAACTGTGAATCACGTCAGTGGTTTTTTTTCGTTTAAAGACAGTTTACACGTGGTGGTACCGGTGAATGGAGCACGTGGGTAGGAGCGGGCGCGGCCGCTCGATACAGCGGAGGCTGCGCGCTGAGCTCCCGCCCGGAACAACCTCTCCGCCACCCAATCTTCGCTGACCTCCCCCGCTCCCGTCACACAGTTCACTAACCAACAACCGAGGGAACCCTCTGCCAAAATTCAGAGCTCTTTCACTATTGGACGCCTAAACACCAACCATTCACACAAGACCTGTTATACTCCTAGAAAATTAATGCGATCTCTGAACAGATACGGGTCTCAATTAGTTGGCCATGCAGATATTAAAGATTCCGCTCTCCCGGTACGAGCGTACGAGGCTCGTATCTAATGACACTGTTTTGATTTACGATAAGCTTTCCGTGTACGTTATTGTATTTATAATTTCATGCATTTATTCACAAATCGAAGATCTCAGACTGATACTATTAAGTTTAATGTTGCACTATAATTAAGATGTGTTTAAATGATTTATGGTCTCATAATGGAATGGATTATGAGGCTTATACATTTGTTCGAGGAGACGTTCCAAGAATATGGTCAGTATATGGACGTTTTGTGGTTTTGGTATAATTAATTCATTAAATGGCATTTAATTTGGCGAAGAATATCGAATAATTTCCAGCAAATCCAAAAATGGTTTCGTGCATTTTAAATAAAGACATTATCCTTATACATAATTATATTATTGTTTTGGTAACTGCAACACTTGTATTATTTCCAAAGACCGCTGCACTAAAGGCAAATTTCAGAAACGTCTTCTTTGTTGAATTGGGTTGTGGAATTCAACTGGGGTCTTCGAATGTGTTCTAAGGGCAAATAGCGTTACGTAAATTGAGCCATTGTGTTGTTCATAGGGGAAGAATTAACTTATTATCGCTCTGCAATTCTGTTTAACTCCATGTAGGGCATAGCTTTGTTGAAAGGTAGAGAAAAAATATATCGCTCATTTGGAGCGACAGTGACACAACTGCAAAAAAATGCGAAACTGACCTAATTACACCAAAATTATCTGCCTGATAATCTACGTTAGGAGTAAAAATGTCACATTTGTAAGTTCAAAAAACGTCCGCTAGAGAGTGAAATGTCGTTGTTGAAATATTCCATTTCGGTGCGCGGATTCCGGAAAAAATCTTAAAACTGGCGTAGTGTAAAATTTACAAATTTGCACTTGTGTCACTGTCGCTCCAAATGAGCGATATTTCAATTTGAGTATTGCATATATTCGTACGCGTCTGGGATTTGAGTATTCTTCCTCTTTATCAGCAGCCAGCACTCCTTTTCTGGACGTCAGCTTCCTCAATCGACCGTCATTAAACTGACTACTCTCATCTAGCTGCTACCAGCCAACGTTAAAGATCTTCGATATTGTCTCTTGGTTCACATGACTTGATTTTGGACTATATTTAGATCTACAACGATTGCCTACCATTTCGCGAGCCAAAATGTAACGTCTATTCTATCCAGCGAATTCTCAACGACCTATGTCCACTGACAGAATAGTTATGTCTCAGCATTGCTTATTTTTAGGTCGCCACACAAGGGAAGTGGTCGGAGAGGGGAAGCCTCGTTATTCTGTTAGCACATAACTGCTACGCACTAAGGCAGCTTTTAGTAGATCGTAGTTTTGTTCTTTGGACGGAAAGATGAATAAATTATAAAGGGACCCTCCACGGATGTACGAGAGGTCTCCTCGCATTTACTTCGACGACTTTTTTCTTGAGTTTTTTACTGTGTTACCCCATTTCGTTAATGCTTTATGGGTTTTGTAGTGCTCTTGTTTTGCTTTGAAGATTTTCATGTATTAGTGAATTGAAAAGGTTAGTTTTTGTACTTTTTGTTAAAGTAAGTAAGGGTTCGTAGATGATCGATGATGTATGACGAACTTTTAATCCAAAATTCAATTTGGTACGTTTCATTATTGATCAGAAATTCAGAACAGTCCCCAGCATCGCAAACAAAGCTCTAAAATGAGATTAAAACGCATAAATAACAAAACGCTACTGAATTTCAATATTTATGCGTTTTAATATAATTTAATGAAATAACTTACCATTTGAAACTGCAAACGGATTTGATTAAATCATAAATGGGTACTGCAAACATATTTAATTCCATTTCCGATCGCATTACACTAAACCGGAAAGCGATTCAATACAAAATCGAGTTTGCACAGCCGGACCCAAAATCTTTTATCTAATCTAGACAAATATTGGCATTGACTTGGCGCATCGCGAATTGGGACCAACTATAACGTTGAGAGCACACGTGCAAAAATTTTAGGCTTTAGTACTATGAGTAGAAGAGCCAGATTCCCATACAGGGTAAGGATACTTAGGGTTGAAATATGCCTTATTGTTTGGAGATAAGGTCCATATCTTAGCATTGAAAAATCGATTAAGTTCCAAGGCGTGAGGAGATGCGGATTGTAGATAGATAAAAGTTGGTGTCCGAGATAAGACGGGTCGTTGAACCCGCGCCTACGGGAGTTCTTCACCTTTCTTATGTTGATTTCGTTTGGATTGAATACAGCTTTTATTGTATAAAGGAATCGGTTTTCTTTATTTCTTTTTTCGTCTGTCTTGTTCTTTGCGTTATGACTTTATGGGTTTTGATTAGTCTTTCAGAAATGGAATAGATTATTTATGGATGAGAATGGATGCGAACTATTTCAACTTCTATAATGTTTCTTTAACGTTACATGGGTAATGTTACGTCGGTTAAAAATATAATTAAAAAGGATAGAAAATAGACATTCGACTATAGGTTTAATATTTTTTCTGTTTAAATAATACTTCAATACGAAATAGTATGATGATATGCTTAAACATTTATATTATAGGTGTAAACTAAATTGTTCAAATACAACAACAAGCTACCGATTCCATAGAATCAACAAATAAAAGGCAGACGGTATATCTTATGGTAATTGTATGGAAAACCAGTTTAGTGGTAACTTCAGGAATGTGCCCATGTGAGGACGACTACTGATGACGCGTGGTATTTCTAATTATTCAACTTATGTAATTAAAACACGAATCTTCTAACGTTTGAATAAATTGATTTTGACGGAGGACATTATGTTCTATTTCGAGGACGGGCTGCTTGTAAGGTTAAAGTGATGTGGTTTCTGACGGGGAGCAGTTGATGCAATGTGACAGGTCTAAGAATAAAATGTTTTGGGCTTAAAAAATAATCGTGCTTTTAGTTGTAGCGTTTTTAGCTAGTTTACTGTTAAATAAATAGTTTTAAGGCTGGAGTTCAGTTGTATGTCACACACGTAAACAATAAATATATATGTTAAGATAATTATAAGTTTTATTCAAAATCATAGGTAAATAATAAACACAATTTGGGTTAAATCTATGTCAAGACCACAAATTGTATGGCCATCAGGGATCAAAGACAGTAAGTGATCAATATGTTCTTACAATAAAGCCCTAAGACGTATTCTGAAACTAGAACATGTTGAAATAAGTATACGGATACAAAGACTAGATCCGTACTCAGTGCGTGCTATTCCTACGCCACCTAATTTGTAAATGAAAGGAGAAACGCCTTGAACCGTCTTTAAATATTTAAAAGAGATTCTCTCAGAGATGTTAAACGCTTGGAGGCTGGCCTATATGCATAATAAATTATGTTTACAGCTAACTTTATTGTTTCGGGTTAAGTAATAAAATATACGTGTGTATGTTTTATCGGAAAACGTAAACCGAGCAGTACAATTTTAATGACAAATGCGACTAGACTTTCAATCCTAGTGGGAATTCGTTTTCCTTGTGTGTCACTGTGAGATATGTTTGAAATATTATTATTATTCGCAGCTAAATCTGATTTAAAATACAAATATGATTATTTTTACATATTAATACATCATCACCAACTGTCAGGTGAGAAAGTGGCCAAACGCGAGCCCCTCCTAAACGGCTCGACCGATGTTGATGAAATGTTTTCTATGTGTTCAAGGGGATTCGAGAATGGTTTAGATTCACAATTGGACCCGGTAGGTGGCGCTGCAATTGATTTATAAATTTTTTCGTCATATACAAATCAAACGTTCGGACAGGACAACGTCTGTGCTAGTATTATATATTATCATATATTAACTTGGGGGTCTTTGAGTCAACTGTGGTTACTTCTAGGCAACCGTGTTCCATCGTCGACCACTTCATCGCTTTTCATCAGGTGTGATTGGGGTCAAATACGGGCCTATAAAAAATAGTAATTTAAAAAAGTTACTGATTACTAGAAAAGTGGTTTTTAATCATCACAGTATTATCTTTCTTGTCCTTTTTCTCACCCTTTCTTTCTTCCTCTCTGTGTCTCTTGGATTTCGAAACAAATTGTTTAATAGTCACCGTAGCACACTCTACCGTGACTATAAAACAATTTGTTTTATAGTGCACCAGTAGAAAATATATAATATTTATTAATTGCACACAATGTAGACACAGTTACAGACACTGCTAAACTTAATTGAGTGCATTACCCTGTTAGGGCGCAGCAATCAACTTATGGCTAATAATAAAATAATTATCTTTAACAAAATAATATTTATATAATAACAATAAAAGTAATACACAACACTAACATTATTATTAAGAACAACAATTTACAATTTTTTTTTAATTTGACTAGTTTTGGGCACACGTTGATATAATTTTTTTAACTTAAAATATAGTTATTATATAATATTAATTATTAATAGTTTTTGACAATACTGATGCTCTGTACAGGTACAAAACTGTCATTAATAATATAATTTACAAAATACTAAATTATACCGGTAATATGTTCTATTTTAAGGTAGTATCGTCAAAGAATTATATTAAAAACGAATATTATTAACAACAAAGTTCTTATATTAACATCAGCTATGTGCTTAACTGTTCACCCTCAAGTTACCCTGTCGGTGTCGTGATGGGGGACTTAACGATATCATCTGCCACTCACCGTCTACCTGGTCCTTTATTTCTCACCACCTTTAACGGAAGCCTTATTGCGAGTTTTTTAACATTCTCGATCGCTTTAGCGTAAACGTCAATTTGTATTGAAACTGAATAGTTAAGCTACGTCTGGTGACAATAATAGAAAACCTTTTTTTTTCATACAATTTAACATAAGCGAACGTTTACGTTAACGTGACCGAGTACGTTAAAAAACTCGCACTAAGCCCTGTGATTGCATAATGGTTTGAGATGCGGAAACTAAAGCAGGACATTGTGGATCGAATTATGGAAAAACTTCTAATAATGAATTAGGGAAATACTAGAATGTAGATGGATTCTTTACTATTAAACTAATTGACGCACACAATTGATCGGATGGTGGTTAGTAACACCATGAGTCAGTTCCAAGCTTCAAAAAACAAATAGAAAAGAACTACTTCTTTCTTTCCTCAGGGGAAATGTTTTAGATAATTGAGTTAATAAGCTCCCTATACCTACTGCAATTTGTAAAAGTGTCATGCTGTAAAAGTTACCAGCAAACTCTAGGTTATGATAAAATTTGCAAAGTTCTTCTCCATGCAATTTTTGTCGCACCGCGCTGGCATTTTCTGGGATTTTTTGATATATTTTTTTTAAACTTATCAAATATATTTTAGGTGAGAAATAGATTAACAGTCTTATTTTATTAAAGACTAGCTTCTACCTAAGGCTTCGCTCACAAATTATTCCAAGGAAATATTCTCTTGGGATAATATAATAATTTATAATAATATATTTTTTATTGTTATTATTTTTTTACTTCATCCCTCCATGACGAGGCCTACCCGTGTGCCAAATTTCATCCAAATCCGCTAAGACGTGAAGGGGTAAAAAACAGATAGACGGGCAGAAAGTTAGTAAAAGCATTTTTGAATGAGGAACAGATGAGTGCGTCAATACATGAATGACGAATCATTAGGGACTCTATTGATCAATTTACCCACAGGAGTGGAATGGACAAAGATATTGTTGAACGTGGAATTAAGGCTAAATGCGTCATTGATGATGCACTTTGTTTATTCATTCAATAGGTAGCTATTCAATAGCGATCATAAATACAGGAAAATATGAGATCATTAGAATACCTAACTTACGGAAACTTTACAAAGTAAAATGAAAAGAGGATAAACCATTATTTTACTAAAAATGCGATTTTATTACCAAAACTGTTTTTCCAAAACAGAGTCTGTATTTTTTATAGGCTTGCGTTTGACCACAATCGCTTCTGATAGAAAGCGATGATGTGACCGACGAGGGAGCTTGCCTAAAAGTAACATAAACTTAACTTAGTGTCTTGACTTAAAGACCCCCAGGTTGTTCCTATCAGAAAACAAAATGATAATAGTAAGCTTGGACTTATTTGAACTTGAACAAGCTTTGAAATAATACAGGTATAGTGTTACCGGAAACGATACAGACTGTCGGCGGTTCATCAATCTTAATAAGTTTACTCGAGTTATAGAATCCTTTTTGGGTTACAACAAGATAAACTTTGTCGATAACATCGACAGCAAGATTTCCATTAACGCTATTAAAATTATAATGCTGTGCTTTTGATACAAATCACGGTAGCGGTAGCCTCACTTCGATAGTGTCATCGACGTATCGAGACTTCTAGTCCCAGTAGATAAAATCAGTGGTCAACAAATTGATTGCACGAGATACGAACATTTTATTGGTATTCGGTTCACGGGCATTATGCCCCTATTATGAACGCTTATTAATAATCATCGTGCGACGTGCTCTGTGATTTGTGGCTACGAAGTCCACTCAATCAAGACTAGTAGCTATATGCTTGATAGAATACTTCACTACCAAAGACGTATTGATTGCTTATATCTAACAGAGGATGCTATAACAGGAAAATATATTCCCCCAAGAAAACCGTGCATTAACGATCAGGATGAAAGCGTACGGAACAAAAATATAGAGGAATGATACCGTAAATGCGTTTCCATTCGACTCGCTACCCTCCTAGGAACATGCTCCCTTTTCCTCACCAGTAGACCGTTAATAATCTATTACAGAATACGATAACGATAGCTGGCAGGATCCCAGGGTTTTACCAGCACCCTAATTAGGCAATCGGCGCCCTTGGCACAGGAACCAACTTGCGAAATTGTCCAAAACGACAAGAAAGTTTGGTTAACTACCGGAACAGAATCAAAGTTTGTTCGGTCCAAGAATTTCTGACTTTTAATCAGTTTTCAGATAAGGGTTCCGTTAGGGGGGCACGACAGGGTTCGATAATGTTTAGTGGATACACATGTGCCAGTTTTGGGATGTTCTATAAGTATATATTATATTTTACAGTAAAATGTATCAAAACGGCTGAATAAAGTCCATGCATGTAGAGCAATCAATTACTATAAAACATGACCCCTCCAAAGTTGCTTTTTATGTTCACAAGAAATGATTACACCGGTAAGGCTTGAGAAGTCTTTAGCCAGCTGGGTGTTAGTCAGCGAAAACTCGAAACAATAGCGACCCATCTTACCGCGTGGCAAAACCTCGTCACCTATAAACAAGCCATGCATTTCGTTCCGAACAAACCCTCTGTCACCGGCTGCGGCACAATATGGCACACGACCGCGTAAAAAACACCCCATAAGGTCCCCAGACCCCGCAGATACTCACCCAAATGTGAACTTTACTTTCTGAGTATAAAGTCGGAAAGTGAAGCATCGACTCCGGCACACGTTGCATTGAAGGCTGAACTTTGACTCCAAATGGCGACACGTTCTTTTTTTTGGTAGGAATGACGTTTGCTCTTTCATATAAAAAAAGACGTAGCTGCCATGAGTTACGGTTTATTCCAGAATGTGCGGTGAATTCATTGTTAAAATACTTTGCCAGGAGTCGGCGAAATGCTCACGTGCGTATTCCTTTTGTTGAAGGCTGCGATGGAGACTCGTACAAACCTCGACGGCGTTACTTGACATTTCATATGAATAATAGTATATTTTTATTCGTGTAATGCGTCGTAACCTTTTAGAGAAAGGATTTCCTTTAACGCCATTTTGGGAGCAGTTGTATGGGTCGTGCCAACTATTGTGTAACATGCGTTTTAGGAATCCTTTCTTTAGTCCTCCCCTATTTGTTATCATGTCTATTCGTTTTTTAATGCGTTTTCCAGTAACGGTAGCACTAGTAGTAGTTCCTTTTGTAGTGTTTTGGTATTTTCATGGTATCTCAACATTCACATGTCATGAGAATATAGCGCATAATATAACTATGATACAAAGAACGAGTTCTTTTGTGTGATTGATTAAAACGAGTCTATACAATTGTTTTATTGGTCTTATTACGAGTGTCAGACGTTCTGCGGTTGCCTCCGACAGTTTCTCTCACGATTATCCTAGATTTTTTAGAATGCAAAGCTTTTTGTGGTATCTTTTAAACTATTGTAACTGTGACTCGCCCCGATAATTTCACTTTATCAACTTTCTTTATTTCTTCGTCAATTTTCAAGCTATGCTTTTGTATCCTACCTGATGCAAATTCAAAGTGTAACAGAATCAACGCCATCTTTTTTTTGTTTTGACCAACCCCGAAATGATTTAGTTGTTCATAATGATGAGTACTAATAACACCTTTCAGCTTTTGCGTTAATTCTGTTACACTTTGTTTAAGACTGCTAGCACTCAAGATTCCATTTTTTTCTCACTAAGTCACTTCTCCATAGTTAAGTTCTACTTAACACGACATTTCCATTACTTGACATCGTTGATCGCTATCACGAGTTATCGTAAAATCTTAACATACGTCTCTGCATAACTTAAGTAGGCACCCATAAGTTTGTTGGAAGCACAATGGTGCTTCAATGTTATTGTTTCGTCACAATGGACCAATGGGTCTACTTACATATAAATGTAGTTGAATAAGTAGGTATATTAAGTACTTAGTATTATTTCTACCTATTTATTAACAAAATATAACAATGGGTGTTTTCTTAATGTATTGTTTTTGTATATTGGATTTGTTAAAGCAAGTTGTACTTTGCAAGAAAGATATATTGGTATATATACATATGTCACCGGAAAATGGCAAACTCCGTAAGATAAAAATATCTTGAGAGATTGTAAACTTTCGACAAATTGTCAGCTGAAAATTTGGAATAAGTCTAAGTCATTCCGAGAAATTGTGAACCGACATAAACTGACGACATTTGGATAGAATTATTAGATTGAAATATTTATTTAATTAATTTTTACCTCCCTTTTTAACCTTAGTTACCTTTTTATTCCTACTTCTTGCATCATGTTTAAAATAAGAATTTATCAGATCCGTGTTTTTTTGAAACTCAAAAGTTCAACGTTCGCGGAGCTATCAGAAAACATGTTTTTATTTATGGGTCAAACATTGCAAATAACATTATCAATAATAAATGATGTCATAATTCTGTAGGGTCAGTATGATTGGTTACATTTCGGCAAATTGTATCTTATTGATAAAGCATTGGCCTGTGGTTGGCTCAATTGTACTGATAAGATTAATGTCCAAATCAATGTTTACCATCAACCCTTTTGTTTTCTGAGGACCGTACTGCGCATTTCCTCGTAAATTCTAGCGATAATATTTTCATGGAACTTATCTGTTTTAAAAAACATTTCATCATCTATTTGTTAGGTACTTGAGATGTTAATGAAGTCTCCTTGGTAAGCGTATTGGCAATAAGGGTTTCCCCTTATCTTATATTTGTTCTCTTTGTGTGTACTACTTCTATTGCCACGGCTTTCATCTTATCTTTTTCTTTGCCTTTCAGTCTGCTGCCAAAATAGTTCACAGACACAAGTAATCTGTGGCTGCTGCAAAGGCATATTTACAAATTTTCTAACAGTTGTACACTTGTACGTCTGTCTCAAGCTCGTCTCGACAATTTACATTTGTAACTGTTCAGATCATGTCTGTATTGACGTATAATTATTTAGTAGTGTATTGAGTACAGGGAACGAGTACAGAGGCAGGGTCTCGTAATTGATTACCGTCGCCATCCGTCCGTGTGTCACGCGATCTGCTGCCTCATAACCGATAACTTGCTAGTAACGGTGGCTAGTTTTAGGGTTACCTTCAACCAATTTACATATTACCCTCTAAAAATAATATTTGTTTGCCATCAACTCTGTAGGTGCCATATATACATGCATAATAACATTAATAACCAACATTAAAATGTTAGGTAAATTATGCAAAGTAATGTCTACTGAAAAGATAATTGCACAGTTGGTTGCACACCTCACACTTGACCTGCTTAATTCATCATTTTAATTTGATCTGCGTGAGTTTAATGCTTTATTAGGACTGAGTAATCATTTTGTGTAAATGTCAAACAAAACGTTAATTCAATTTTATCATACCATATCTCATAATCTAAAAACTATCTAAACAACTAATTCAATTTATGCACCACTCATTTGGGTGTCGGCTAATGTATATTCTTTCATCTTTCATTTCATTACATTACCGATCTAGTTTTCAAACTAACTGCACTTTACATTAAGCGTGAATTTCACTGAATTCCGTTTATACGACCCGTCAAAGAGTAACTTTTGAAACAGACGGAATATAATTTATGGAATCTGAAGTTAAATGTAAATTCTTCCACTCTGATTTCACTCAGAAATATAATTTGTAGAATGCTTTGTTGTCTCTGTCACTAGAAGAACGTTATTTACTTGTGTACTGTAGTTTCAGTAGTTTTTTTGTTGACTTCTTCTAAAAATTTAAAGTTTGTATATATTCTAAATTAATGTATTGCTTGAGTTATTAACTGAGAATTTAAATAAATTCATTATGCCGTAAAATCTTGCACTTGCTTGCAAGTTTTGTCTTTGTGGGAACTTAGGTGCTCTAAAAGCTGGCCAGTAGCCAGTAGTTTTAGTGAAACACTATCCATATTCATAAACTCCGGAGTACATGTACATAAAATTATTGTTGAAAATAATTAAAGATTCGTGGAATTTCGTGACGGAAACAAGAATAAATATGGTTTAAAACGGAATCATAGACTTCCGAGGCTACCTAAGTTATTCCAAGCTCGAGGCACGAGCTAATCCTTGTTTAAAGCAGTGGAACAGTCTGTTCGCTCAAACTGATTTCACGGATTGTCGCCTCCGTTCCGCCCTGTTGACATTCATTGTCCAAACAATTGTCGGAAAAACGGTAAAAAGATAAGTAACGGTTGTGTCCGATAACCAGGCTTTGAAATGAGACTGAAAAGTATAGTAGGTAAAATGAAAATATATCGGCTTCGGCTTTTTCATTAATTTCAGTCGAAAATGTGAAGCTATTTTTTTCTTTCGATCCAAACAACAAACGCTAAACATTTACAAAAAGAAAGTTCCAATCAGAAAAGTCCATTGTAATCCGACAATCGTTGAGTTATTACGAAAAATGATCATCCATTTTCTCCATTGCTTTATTTCATGAAAAGCAACAACCGGCGTCAATTGAAAGCCCTCAATGAATGGCGAATACAACAATGGGTTGTTCGTAGACACATTGTATTATGTGCGTTGTATCGATGGTTTATTCCGAGAAGGTGAACCGCAACTGCCACAACTGCGGGAAATCGATATGGAATCAATGACCAACGCTGCAGTCTCGTTAAACATTTACTTGTGCTACGTTACAACCTTGTCTTGTGTGAACTTGTGTCGCCGTACTATTGCCCTTGATAGTTTGTCATTATTTTTTACTAATATCGGGCGGCTGTGGATTCGCACGCTTTGCATGTAGTAATATGTCATCTAGGTAAAACTATCTTATGCAATTTGGATCTGGAGGAAACCCAGACGAAAGTCTTTTGGAGTTATTTCGTTTAGTAGAGGTGCTATATCTTTGGTTTGACTATTACTTATTTACTTATAATACATTGCGATGTAGCTTTCGATAATTACTGAACTAACAAGGAAATTATTAATAAAGAAATTAATCTGTTGCAAAAAGCTAACTATCTCATTCACAGTACAAAACTTCGTCTGTATTCTCTCACGCAGGTTGCAGTAATAGATACACTACCTACCAACCTTCATAAGTTGAATCTCGACACAATAAATACTGCTCGAAATATCTTGGAATATTGGCATTTATTTCCTTATAAACCAGCTTTGTCTCACCTGCGATGTTTCGAGATACGGTGAGAGTTATTATTATAGGATCTACCTCACGTGGGCGGAGACTTACGACAGACTACTACTTACAACGCCACTTATTATATAGAGTTCTATATAGGACATTTGTCCGTAGGCCAAGAAACGTTTCGGAATAAGGACAGTGTAAATAAGCAAAGTTATAGTTTCAATTTCATTCTCTGAGGCGAGATTGGTTGGTTCATTTCATGCGATAAGTTCGAGAATTTTATGTTGCTTCAGAAGCCGATTCGATTTTTATGTCAGTTTCTATTCCAGATTATGTTTTTTAAGTTTTCTTCTAATTTAATAGAACTTGAATGAAGGCGAGTCTTGCATGTTGCTTTTCAGTAAAGCAACAAAAAAGTCTATTATTTTTGACACAATGTAGTGAGTGCAAAGTAATAGAAAAACTTTGTGTGCGTGACAAAGTTGGACTCGTTCAAAAATAACCACGACCTAATTTCGAACGACACATAAATCAAGAAATAATTAACAAAAACGGTAGTTAGTATGTTAAAAGTTATATAATTTACACTCTTGAAGGCTTCGGGTATTTATTTAACAATTAATGGAACAAACAAGAAGAAGGAACAGAAAAAGAGGTAGACAAATGATGGTGAGAGGAAAACTCTAGCATACTTGCATAAGGAAGGACAGCTAAAAAAGAATGTACTATAATTACCGCATGTAATAGTAGAAGGAAAAAAAAAAACGTAAATAGTTCACTTAAAATAATAATATGCATTTTTTAGTCTTGAAAGTCAGTAACAATCATTGCAGGCATTCAGCCTGCTCTGACGAGGTCGTCGGCCTAAGGTCGCTACATTGTTTTCTGTTTACCACTGAGACTATCTCTGACCTAATGGTTCGTAACTAAATGTAAAGCTTATAACTAAATATAATGGAGCTTTAAACTATTTAATATACGTATACTAACTATAAAATAACATAATAATGATGATGTGTGTGTTGTTTCAGGTATGGATCGATGTTCTCGACTGGTTACTTCGGGTCATAGCGTAAGTTTCTTGTTACAATGATCGGGTTTTTTATGAGATTACATTGATGATATGTTCGTTTTTTATTAGCAGTTTTTGTCTAGACTTTGCTTAATCGTCGTGAGAAAATTCTGTTGAAAGAGCTCCTTACAAAATATTTTCGAAATTAATTTATAAAGTCGTTAGTTCGTTTGATGCCGATGAAACAGATATTACTATGACTGGACTAGGTAGAGACGTTCCCTAAAAATAGTTTAAAAAATATCATAAAAATCACTGAACCGAAAAATATTTAAAATCCAACATCGAACTTTTGATCTGAAATCGTATTTGATTGCAATTTGTTCACACTTCGACGCCTCTCACTCATGTATTTATGCATGCACTTGCTAAACGACTTGGCATTGCCGTGTGTTCCCTGCATCGGGGGCAAGGCGAGAGGAGGCGAGATATCTCAAAGAATCTGCCCTATTGAACTGAGTCCACGAGTCCACACGTCACAGTCCCGTTTGCATAGACCCGTTTCTCTTAACCCTGTTGCAACGGTTGTAATTTGTTAGTCGCCTCGGAATGAGAAGAAAGTTTCGTACGTCGGAGTTGCTTATCAGACGCTTCTACGGAACTTTTTGATGGCACTCGTAAAATGTCGTTGAATTTGAAATGAGAATCTCTGCTCAGCTTAGATGGTATTTTGTTTTTTTATTTGTTTAAATGCATGCAGCTTGTACCTACGACTTTTTGTTCCGCATTTTATTAACTTGCTTTATTCGTGATCGACTGTGCGTCCGGTTAGAAATTACTAATTTGTTTTTCAAGCCACCATTTGGCATCCGATTAAGTTATGTAGCTGGTGTGAAGGTCAGAACTCTTCAACTAAACAAGGTAGCACCATCGTGTGTGGGTTCATTGAATATGTTTTGACAAGTGATACTGCATTTAGTATATTTTCGTTTATTAATTGAAAATAATTTACTCATACTTAGTTTTGACATGTAAAACGGTATTTGAGTCTGAGATCTTGACCTGGTTATTGCTTTTGATAAATAGACCAGACTTGGCTTTTTAGAAACGAGACCAACAATAGAAGTTAATATTGGAACAGCATAAAGTAAATCCTGATTGCAATAGCTTAGAGCATTATCTCTATCCTAGATCTATAGCGTTATAATGGGACTATAATGGTTGGCCATTCAATTTATCTTTATCTTGGTAACTTAAGTCTCAACTAACTCAATTGCTGTCTTTTAGCTGACATGTCATAAATACTCGAGTTTCTAGCCAAAGTGGTATCAAAATATACGGTCAAATTAAACAAATTAATGATACTCTCGCGATGCGATGTGTTTTTCATGGCGATAAATCAATAAACAATTCTAAATTTTGTACATTACAGCTGACCACGGACGGGATCAGTGGTAGCCGGAAGTATAGTAACTTTTTAATTTATTCCTGTTTTTTTTTAAATAAAGGTATAGCCTTTTCTTTTCATTTCAATAAGTATTATGGCACCGTAAACAAAATCCGTAAGATTGTAAAATATCGCGTGAAATATTGTAAACTAGTTTTTCTTAATAACACGGATACATTGGAAACTATTGAATTTCAATGGGATTTATTTTAAACGATTTTTTCTTAATATAACGAGAAATTATAATCTCATAAAGATTTATTACAATCGACTATCTTACGAAGTCTGCAATTTTCCGGTGACATATATTGCAAAAAACTTAACCCTTCTGTCTGTGCACACGCGTAAAGCACGTAACTATTTGGGTTATTCTCCAAGAATTCGTTTTATCAATCTGGTCGAACAACACAAAGGTATATGTAGACTATAGTAGGCGCCAGATAATCGTGGAATAACGGTCATTGACCCACCTACAATTATTGACATTTTTAATTTGAAAAACGGAATTAATGACACAAAGCTGTCCCGAATCATCATCTCTCGTGATCCTTAACATTGTCTAATAATGAAAAACGATTCATATTTAATTGTTCAGGTACCTATGAACAGTTATTAGGGAAAGGTCAATATACTTTATTCCACATTTATCTGGCGCCTACTATAGTACTACTCAGTAAACAATGGCGACCTTGACAGCCAAGCGTCTGCACTGCAACATTTTGACGGTCAGTCAGCAAGGCCGTCGGTCAACGACCCGCCCGGAAATAGATAGCCCACGTGCGGGTGATAGTCATACCTACGCTCACTTATGTTATATGATGTAGGTAGATAGACGAGTTTCAGCTGAATTGTTCCCGAGACGGAAATGAATCCCCTGTTTGTTTGGTACAATTGTACAAGTTTCAGGGATTGCACAAATGGACGCTTTCCTGAAGTCTTAAATATTGTCGCTTTTTCTCCATAGTAAACGGCCAATTGGAACCGTGCTCTAGCTTTTGTCCTTTCATACGTGCCCATCTAGATTTATATAAACATCTATACATATACATACAATAAAAATGTAACGAATCGCTGTCTGTACATGTAAGATATATGAGAAAAAAATATTATTGGGATCTTTATCAACGCAAATAGCATCCAAAACAATGATTGTTAGAATTTTTGTCTGTTTGTCTGTGCGTTTGTGCACGCCAATCTCGGAAACGACTTATCTGATTTAGGTGTGGTTCACTGATACATTGTGGTAAGCTTCACTTAACATTTAGTGTTTGTTTCATGTCAATCCGTTCATAAATAAAACAGTTATGCTAATTTAAAGAATCACGTCGAACTTTTTTAAACTATCTATATCTATCTATTCTTTCTCTGTTTAGTAGCATTGACTGAAACTTTACTAAACTTCATAATTTTAAAATAAAAAAATTCGGCCCCAAGTAACTATTCCACGCGGACAAATCGCGGGCAATAATATATTTTGAATTTGAAATACTGAAATATTTTGCGTTTGCAACACTAATGTCTGCTAATTCGTCTTCTGTCTGCGTGTCTAGTCCCCAGTGACTAGGGGTCGCCGGTCGGTGCGAAATGTTTTCCTCTTACCTGTCTCTTCTGTTACATATCACTTTATCATTTATTTCATTTTCGTCTGACAACTGCGATTTTAGATCTATAGGTAATGTGGCATGTTATCTTTTAACATCTATTTGCAAAGCTATTACTTTGTTCTCAAAGTGTGCTAAGATATTTAAGTACCTACTTATTCTTTCGGGTAAAGATCAGCATTGCCATCCCGTGGCAACGCTACCAGTTTTTGGGCACTTTTCTCCTCCCCCTTTCCCCGTCCCGGTTGTACATAATTTTTGATTATCTTGTTTAGTCATCGGCTGTTGCTAACACCGTCAGATTATTACACAACCCGTGAGATTATTAACTCTTTCTTCTCGATTATATTCCAAATTGTATGTTCGAAATATTTTGAGATTTTATAATTCCGTTTTTAGTACAAACTAGTGGCTCGCCCCGGCTTCGCCCGGATGCATTTTTTTTTCAGAATTCCTGACAGTAACAAACACAACATAAAAGAATTGCTGAAATTGGTCCAAACTTACACGTGTGATGCCGTGACCAAGGGAAATAGGGATTCAGTTTTATATATATAGATAGATGTACGATGCTTTCAGGGTGGTATATTCAATAAAGGGTGGTATAATTTATAAGTTGTTGACACTTTCTAACGAAGGTAAAGATTATCATCGTATTAAAATGCTGTTACTTGAATACCGTTTAAATGATGCTTAAGTAACTTTAAGCGAAATTTCATTAAACTTCACTCAAGTTTACGACTACCAGCCTCCTGGAAACCTCCTATGTATACATTATAGCAGTTTGACACGATACAGACGACGCCATTCGACAGTTCTAGATAACCATCTCATTCTAACAGATGACAGTACTTAAACTGAGTTTACCTTAACCGCTATCGTCGCTGTATTACAAACTAACGCTTAATCTAACGACCCGTTTGATCACTTAACGATTATGTTAGAGATTACTATCTTGTTGAACTACGGGATTAAGGCCTACGTTTATTTATTTACTGTTTCATTTTGAAATGCCGGGATTTTGTTGTAGGTGTCGGAAATTCAACGTGTTTATTGACGAGTGGGCGGTCTCCTTTGTTGCTATAACGACACAATATCATCGATCGATTTGCTAAGATGTGATTATACCAATATTTCTCAATAACCTCCCTTTGCATTTGTCCAGGAAAGGTCCGCAATAAATTGTTAACGGTAAAAGTCTGATTGAATGGACGTAATTTATTCAGGATTTTATAATTTAATTTGACAGATAAGCTTATTTACCGGGATCATGTTGGGCTTAATTGTACCGAAAAATTCCGGCTAAATTACGAGTTTACGAGGGCAATTAAACACTCAGTTTGCCTGTAGAGGCTGTACACAGTGTACACTGTACTTGAAAGTGGTAACATAAACATTCAACCGATCGAAGGCATATTATGCTAAGGTAACAGTTGTTATATGTAAACATTTTGAGAATCGCTCTTTTTTTAATTTTGTGGTGGTTTAAATGTTATGTATGGATTTGATTAAACTTGTTATGGTAGGTTATTTGTTATAGAATAGTTAATTAAAGTTTATGTGGTCACATTTAAAAACGTGTTTCCATAAATAAGTAGCCATAAGTAGGTATGTAACTAATAGTCATATTTTTTATTTTAAGTTATGTTAGTTCGTTGGCGCCCATTACACGGCAGGTTTTGTTGTCATTTGAACCACAGTCAAGACTGTGATTTGACGGATAACCTATCGTCCAATGCAGTGGCTGTGGTTGCATGAAATTGACTGATGAAAATCTGGATAATTGATTAGTCACGACTTTTAAGTGAATGGTACTGTTTTTATGTGTTTATGGAATGGGTCCCTGTCTTTTTCAAATCCCGTATATCAGCCAATAATATATCGTCGCCATATTTGAGATTATTTTAAGTTTACGGTAATGTCGATTGAATTCCATCACTCGCCATCAATCATGACTTTTGGAATTGATTGACGTTTGCATGAGCCTGTAAGGGACGCCTATGGCGCTGCCGTCACCACATGATACTGGCAGAACAGTACAGGCACCAGCTAAGTCGCCGAACGAGAAAAAAAAATGTTATACACTTTTGTTTAGAAGTTTACTGTTACTAATGAAAACACTAACCTAGGATGTCTTTTTTTTTAGATGAGTTTGCTTTTGACTCTAGTCTCAGTCATAGATGACAGAGACAAAGTCGACGATGGAGCGAGCTTACCCAGAAGAAGCCTGTTCACTCTAATTTTGAAGAGATTAGGATTGTATGCGTTCGGAAACACAGACGCAGGCAGAGAGTTCCATCCTTTGCTGTGCGCATTATAAAAGAATTTTGGAAACGTTTAGTGCGAATTCGTGGAATACCAACAAGGTTCATGTCTTATTAAATTAAGCCCTTCGCCTAGGAATAACTTGAAGTAATATTGGTCTATCAAGCCTTAAGGAAGCCATAACTAAGAGAAAATCGTTTCCAACTAGCAGTAACTTACCCTATCAGAGATAGCGTTATCTTTAGGGTAAACGCACATATTGCTGTCCAACAGACACGTTTTCGAATATAAATAAACGCCTACGCACTGTCGGACTATAGTTTAACCACCCGATAAAATGGTGAAAGTCAACGTTAAACATAAATTTAGAAAATATAATGTAGAATTGCGGACCATTTCGAAATAATTGTTATTTTTATAGTTTATAAATAATTGTTGTAATGATGTCAATAAACAAGCTCGTTTTATTGATTTTAATATAAAAACACTTTCAATCTGTTAGTACGCAGTAGTTTCTTTTCCGGGACTGTGACTCATTTAATTGTATGGTAATTAATTTGAAATTGGTTAACCGCTGACTGGCCGATAGGTAAAATAGTAAGTAGGTACTGACGGTTCCATAATTATGTTTATTTTATAAATACATAGAAAATCATAATTGCCTTTTTTTGGTCGCAATCGGTATTTCACTGCAGGTTGCCATACAACTAAAAGTGAGAACCAATGCTGAATGTCTTAACCCCTGCAAATTTTAAGTTCGTAACCATTTCGTTATGCTTCATGCTTTATTCTATTATTTTCTTTAACGATGTGATTGCTGTTCATGTTTATTTATTAACCGACTTCAAAAAAAGCAGGAGGTTCTCAATTCGTCGAAACCTTTTTTTTATCTTATGTATGTTCCCCGATTACTCGAAGATGGCTGGACCGATTTGGTTTTTTTTTATTGTATATTTTATTGTACACCAAAAGTAAAACAAATAAGGAAACTTAAATCTAAAACACATACCTACAATGGGCGGCCTTATCGCATTACCGCGATCTCTTCCAGACAACCTGGTGTTGTGTTCATTTCGAAAAATATGTTGAAATCTTACTAGACCCGCGCAACTTCAACAACAACATTGATGCTTATAGCCTATAGCATTCCTCGTTAAATGGGCTATCCAACACTAAAATAATTGTTCAAATCGAACCAGTAGTTCCTGAGATTAGCGCATTCAACCAAACAAACTCTTCAACATTATAATATTAAGTATAGATTTTGTAACAGCGAAAAAGGACCATTTTGCTTACTCTTGTAAATATATATTCTGAAACTAAACATTATTTATTAATGTATATTTTTATCTCTAACCTCGACCACATACACCCAATGACAAGTCTTATCGTCCACTTCCTCCAGCACTAAGTACATTACGTTACCTTAGCGAGGACATTCCACGCACATAGATTATAACATCGGCGTACTTTCCCTTGTGACATTGACATGTGTCTGCGCTAATGTGCTTTAATCGACGCTTCTAGTGGAACTCTTTCATGGACTCATAAAGCCTGCCGCACACGACCGTGAAGCGGAGCATTCAGTTGATGGACTTGCCCGCGGGCATGCCTGTTCCTGCGGGTAGCGTCCGCCCACTTTCGGCACAAAGTCGGACTGCTATTGGTCAGTCCTACGTCTGTTTAGGTTGTGACCGTCACAGACAAACATACACACACGCACGTAAAGTTGAGGATTCACTAGACAGACTTACCCGCGGGCCATGTCCTCCGACTTTCGGCACAAAGCTGCACTGCTATTGGTCTGTCCTACTAAGTCTGTTTATAGTGTTTGACCGTCACAGATAAACCTGTGCCTGTTTCTTGTTGGTAAGGATGGAAGTGGAAATGTTTTTCTTACTCCGTTGTTATTTTCCGATTAGTTTCGTTGCAGAAACCAAGCCAGTTGAGTCGTTTCTCTGGGACTCGCCGAGCTCCATTGACTCGGCGTTTTTCAGATGGGCGCCACTTTTGTCTATTGCTTTCAGGAGTTGCAATGGTTGGGCATAGTGTGGCGAGCTTGTTCCATAAAAAAAATGCCTGTACAACGAGATCCGCCTCCTTGGTATTCGCCTGGATTGTGATGGACAAGGATTTTATTAGGTAATCTTGATCATTTCGAATCCCTCACGGATTTTCAGGTAACTATAATATATGAGTCGGTAAAATCAAACACATGCTATTAGTCCCGGGTAGTCCCGGCTGTAATTTGTTGATGTTGAAAAGACGAGTGGCTAGAACTGCTTATTTTTCTTCGGTATA
Organism: Mamestra configurata; assembly: GCA_002192655.3. Lineage (NCBI taxonomy): Eukaryota > Metazoa > Arthropoda > Insecta > Lepidoptera > Noctuidae > Mamestra > Mamestra configurata. Next base: position 349,409 of record NDFZ01005353.1, on the reverse strand, counting down.
AAATCTTGTTATTTAATTATTTCAACATCTCAATGTCTACAACGCTGGTAACGCGCCATAATAATGTCAACAACGCGACGAGACAGTGTTCTGTGAGACAGACTATATTAAAATACCTAAGTAAAGAATTAAAGCACCTGAAAGACGTGCTTGGAATACCTTTATTTACGAACAGTACCAACCTACCAACATTGTTTTTAATAATAAAATAACGTATTTCGCAAGCTTCATGTAAATTACGATAGCAAAGTAAACACATATGTGGGGGATCACCCTTTGTTTACTGTGCACGGCGCCTAACATAAGACCGTATTTATCAGTAAACAAGTCTGAGGCATTCCGAGTACAATATCTACACGCGTAATAACGTTAGTAAAACGTAATGCCGGTGGTTTGTAACTGGCCTTATTCAGGTGAAGCGTGGGCATGCTGGCTGGATAGACGATGCTGAAGTCTAAATGATAAACCTTATGAACGCCATTGTCACGTATACACGACAAGCAAGCGCGTGCCCTGTACGACAAACGTCACAAATATGTGACAAAAAGTGCGCGAATTTCTGGTTTGGCGTCGGGGGCACGCCGATGCGTTGTGCTCTGGCGTTCAAAAGGTTAAAGGCTCTCGCAGACAAGCGTGACGCGGATAACGACAATAATGAGACGCGATCCCATAGAAATTGTTCTACGGATAACTTTACCCGGACGGACGTCACAGCCCGACTTCGCCCACTGCTGAGCCGAAAGAGAGGCCGCCTTTGCCTCTTTTTTTGAGGCAATCCCCACGTTACTTTCCAAACAGACGATCTTCCTGTAAAAAATATTCCTCGCATCGTAGTCGCATTGTCCCTAACCTAGTAGTTTCTAAAGGAGCCTTTAGATGTCTAGAGGCTAAATAGTCGGTGTAACTGACCTTATTACTGCGACAGAAACGTGGGCATGCTGGCTGGATACACGACACTGAAGTTTAGAGTCTTTATAATGAAACATTCATTCTCTATTGACCTTCAGTATTGCTTTCAGCGAAACATGATATTTTGTAATAGAGAAATCTAAACGTGAATCTATGCGTTGTGACTATGTGATTCATGTAAACATGATTTATTATAAGTTCGCGTACGTTAAAAAAATCTATGGGATTAAATGGGTAATCAATGTATATTTTTTCTCATAAGAGATGAATGGGGACTGCATTAACGTTTTCTTTTGATCGCTTTGCTTGGGCAGTTGGCCCTCAGGGAAAAATCGATAAAACTAAATCAACTGGTATTATGTGTGCGATTAAAATAATCACTTCCACGTACCGATTCTAACTACAGTTACCGTTGTGGCTCAGATAACCCTGCAAGCGGTATCCGATATCAATTAAAACAACAAAATGATAATTCATTTCAATAAACCCTTTTAAAACTAAAAGCTACAAACGATTAGTAGGCAATTATAATTCCATTTATGTCCCAGGATACCGGGAATTCCCTATCTATTTAATATTAAAAATAAAGTGAATGCGTGGCAGCGAAAGGGTTATTAAATCAATAAGCCCCTGAAAACCCCACATGCCGCTCAAATTTTTATTAACCTCGGATTCTTTTGTTAGCAATTTAACGTCGACGTAAGGGCTTTAACCCGTCACTCCTTGTGTATTGGTCTTTTGGTTCCACATCAAAATACAGAATTGATTTATTTGATTCTTTACTTAGGAGAAGCCTGGAATATGGATTTCTTCCAGTGAATCCCGCGTCATCATAATCTCGTCCTTCTTTTTCTTTTCTTGACAGAACGGTCGTGTTCACTATAAATTTTGTCCCATTCTTGGTGTTGTAATTCGCATCACGATATCTCTCCATCTGGTGCTGTTAGATGATAGTCTGGCGCATTCATTATCAGGGCCTCTAACCGCGGATTCAATCTGATCAGACCACCTAATCGGTGAACTCCCACGCGGCCCACTACCCTCTAGTGACTAGAGTCTAGACGGTTGGTATCACCTGCATTCTGCCTCGAGGCATAGCCAAAGTACTGTGCCCTTCAATGTTTTTAAGCGCTGCCCAGCTTCCATACACCTTTCACACAATTCGTTGCTTTGGTGTTCCTCTACTCTTATTATAACCATCAACATTCACACTCATCTATCTCATGTACTCGTATACTATTTTTATTTGATTCCAAGTACAGATTATACATTTAAAAACTCTTATTGCTTTATTTTACGACTGCGTTACATTTTCAATCACGGCTCGGCAGCCATTACTGAAATTAACTCTTTAAAATGGGTCTTTTTATACGGGAGACTGCGTTTACGTGTTATTTAAAACGACGCCTCGACCAATTACTTTTAATAGTAAAATGTATTGGTATTCGAAGTACTTTATTGATGAAATATAACTGGACTGAATGGCTTATTGGATGACAATAAAAATAAATGCTGAATGCTCTATCTAATGCCTCAATGTTCTGGTAGAGGTAGACGCAAGCACTAGTACTAAGCATGATGTCCTGGGTTCTATTCCAGGGTTGGGTATAGTGTTATTGGGTTTATCCATCTGCAATTTTTCAGTACCAGTCCAGATTCTGGATTTGTGCCCGATTGGCGAGAATAGGCTCGCCCTATAACATGGGTCTTAAACATAGCCGGCGATTTGTGAGTATTCTTATCATTACGATGAATACCTATCTTTTAAACACATACAGACATTTAAATATAATTTAATTAGGAGATTTAATGCGGGGATCCCTTTTTAGTTACCCGCAGTTAACGTTATCCCTGGCTATTTCAACTGTTTCATCTATACTAGACGTAGTAAATTGTGACGATTTACGCGTTGATGTTTCGACCGCCACCATTCCGTCCTGCTGGCTGCGAATTTGTTATATCTAGTGGTTCATTAGGCGAGGCTTGCAAAAGGCTATCTGGGACAAAGGCCCATTGGACCCACCCTCGGAAGTCGTAGGGTTACATGAATATACGACTGTACTCGAGAATTTTAGTTGGGTTTTTCTCTTTATCAAATAACGTGGTATGGGATTTTGTTTTTTTTTTCAGATGGCTTTTTTTCGTTTGTTTATTCATTCTGCGTTACTCAGTTTTCATGTGGGTTACGTTTTATTGACAGCGTCTGCCGTAGACATTCGATTCGTTCAGTAAATTAGAGGCAGGGATCGCATTTCGTTTTCTAAATTTTTCACAGCGTTTTGTAAGAATTGTTTGGACTGTGTGTGAACCTCTGTATGGAAAAACGGAACCCTTATAGGATCACTCGGTTGTATGTTTGTCCGTCACAGCCGATTTTCTACTGAACCGATTCAGTTGAAATTTAGTAACAAAAATAATGAAATTTTGAAAATATTATATAAATATTTGCCCTAATATTTGCGAGTCCAATTTGCACTTGGCCGGTTTTATTATAATGTGATCAATATCTTTGAGATAAATATTATTTTGATTTAATACAGTCAACGTACAATTTATTTTCTGAGTGGTGGCAGTTGGTTGCTTTGTTTTTTTGTCCTTCTATAAGCAATAAATAAGGCAACTTTTTCTTCTTGGAAAGGCTGTATGTATGTTATTGTTTTTGATCCGTGACTCAGTGTGTGACTCAGAGTCAGGGGATTCATTTGTAAGTTGGTCATGTTAAAATTTATGGCATTCGATGCATTCAAAAAGTTTCCGGTTTGAATTATATTTTGTGCTTGCTAGGACTTGATTTTGTCTCCACTTATACCCACTGCAGGCTAATGTAAGACTTTATGTAGTTAAGCTCTGTTAAACTAATAAAAAACTTCCATCAAGTTTTTGCAGTGATTAAGAAACAAACTGGTTTAATTTAATGGTTTTGGTTTGGTTTTATTTCACCTTCTGAGTGCGACTAAACGACCGACCCTTTGCATGTGAATTATACCTGCATGGATCAAACTGATATCATCTCCTGTAATTATTTTGTTGTTTTACACTTGGTTTATTTTTATTTGTATATAAGTGACATCAGTCATCAAGTCTTCCTTTATGGTGCTCCAGTCGATTGTTATGGTCTCGCTCCGCCTGCGTCGTCAATAAATCGAGTTACGTGATACGAATATTCTTAATGTCACGATTTGAACAAACTTCATACACCCACACCACACTCCACAGTACATACTAATTCCATGCTTACATATCAGACCGAACGTTTGGATGACAGATCAAGTTCAAATATCGAACTTCTGAAGATAGGTGCGATGTTATAAATATTTCATGTCTACGATTGAAATTAGAATTTCATGTTCTGTTGAGTTGAATACAATTTTTTTTGTGTTTAATATTGAATGCTGTATAGATTTGATTTTATTTGGATGACTGATATTAATATGTACTATATTAATATCAGTCATCCACGGATCGGTTATCCTTTTTTTTATTTGTATTGTAAAGTAAATTGACTTTCATTTCTTCCCTTTTGGACAAACTCGATGAAAATTGTTGGTAGGTTGTCTATAATAATTATGTATACTCGCTCGTATTTTGCTGATTCATGCCTGCAAGGGTAATATAAAATAGTCGATATTCCGATTCATATTCGACCAGCCATAATATTCAAATAAAACACTGGCGGGAAATATTTCCTCGTTCTCGTTCAAAATTCGAACGACTGCTTCCATAGATATTGGTTTATAATGACGGTTGTGGCATTGTGCAAACAATAAAAGGCTTCTGAACGTTTAAAAAGTAAAAAATGCGTTCAATTTATGGTACAATAGGAGCTTTTCGAAATAATTGAGTTCTTTGGCGCCGTGCTTGATTGTCCGTCTTCGGTGAGTCAGCTTGTATTTCACAGAACGTGACTGTACCAAGAAATTTGATAGAAAGCTGGATAACGGTATTATATTAAATTGTATTTGACGGCAGAAATACCGTATCTTGCATTCGTGTGTACATGTCATTTTCTAAATTGGCAAGGGTTTGTTTAGTCTAATAGAGCTGTGTATGATTTATTCGATTTTAACATTAATTTGAATTCTTTGCTAGATTTAATTAAGAAATGATGATTTATCAAGTTTTTTTATGCTAAATAGGTGCATGTATGGTGGTATTATATTCTTACTCTTCTTGTCATAATGTTCTTTTGTCACTGTGTTTTTTTTCTTTAATTTCCATAAAGGGCGGCAGACATGCAACATTTAACTTCGAATGACTTATTACAGATTTCAAGGGGAGCATTCTTCATACAAAATTGGAGTGGTAGGGAAAAATATTCGAAGGATACTTCTGAAGAATATTTTCGCTTATTGCTTCTAAATCACGATCGTAAATATAATGGAGGTCGAATGTCTTCATTCTTCTTTATTTGAGTTTGGTCCTTCGATCCGGATACGAGCGCCATCTAAAATAATAACGGATATTACGAGAGAATACAGCTGAATGGTGTTACTGTAAATTAGAGTTGGTTTCAGAAATGTAAACATCCTTGGAAATGTTACTATACTTTTAACACACTGTAAATTTGGGTTCATCAGGGAACCCAAATTTACAGTGTTTCTTTCTAGGACTTATGTGTTGTAAATTTAATAATTCTGGCCGCCAATAATGCTGGTTTTATGTTTCCCGGACTACTTCGTAAAGACGGATGAAACCTACCCACTAGGCATTTTGAGAATTGTGCCTGTGTCTATAATGTCGTGCGTTAATCTTATTTATCGGATGTAATTACTGAATTTTACGATTTGCGTAGAATGAAGTTACTTATACAATAAGTTTTATAACCTTTATAAACGTATAATAAATGATTATATTTACGATGTTTCGAACAAAATTAGCTTTGAGACCTATAAAAAGCCACTAAAGAGGTAAGGAGACTCAAATGATGTTATGTTTTTGTTTTATAATGCAATAAAGTGACCCTATCGTGCGACGGTACTTAAAGTGTGTCCGACGCATCCTGGGAAGTTAGACTATAACCTTGCTTAATGACAACATGGGTTGTTGCACTTGTTGCCGACAATGACGTAGAACATAGAATGCACCCTAATATGAGAATTCTAGCTGCGCCCCGCGGTTTATATATACAAATGTATATATAAAAAGTAGCCTATGTTAATCCAGCTATGTTAATCCAGGGTATCAGCTTCCTGCATACCAAATTTTATCAAAATTGGTCCAGCCGTTTGCACGTGAAGAAGTAACAAACATACACACAATCACAAACTTTCGCCTTTATAATATTAGTGTGATAAGTATTGTGATTGTAGAATTTAAAAATATTCAATATTCATTAAAAAAAAAAATACACGGGTTCGATACAGCGTGGAAGACCTGTTTATTTATCGTGAAGAAACGACAGAAGACTCGGCACAGTCAAGATGACGAGTCATGACGAGCAGAGTCGACCTCAAACTAAGTGATCAGGCCAGGGAAAGAGATAATAGAGAGATTCATTTAAAAACTAGTTTAATAAAAGAAGCTCATCAACACAACACACAATCTCCAAAGTAGCTGTAACCACTAACTAAATCTTAATATATTTGTTTTGTTCTTCTAAAACTGACAAGTATTCAAATACAGTGTAAGTAATCATAAAACTTGTCTAAGCGGTTGTTCGCAAACAATCAATGTTCTAATCTTTAAAGTTCCCGTAGTGTTTGACAGACAAACAGACATTGTAGCCTTTTTGTAGCACACGCGTTAGTTAAAGGTTGGTGGAGCTTGGTGAGGTTTAAATGCAAGCTTGGAGCGAATGAGTGTTTCAAGATGGATCGGTAAAATAATAAATCACAGCAGCACATAAAATGTAACAAAATAACAGTTTTTCCTGCAAATTGTAATATTAAACGTAACAGATTAAACGCATAACATGAAAAGGGTTATTGTACTCATAATTATGAACAACTTTTACTATGGGACCAAGCCTGAAATCGCAAAAAAAATACTGTTACGTACATTTGATCGGTTATCCACACCTTGGGTGTATATAGGGCGGTCGATTTATTTTCACAGCCTTCTTAGTGAACGTTTTTAACTAATGATTAGTGATTACAAGTGATCGGATAGTCGGGCGCTTATATGCGTAAACTTCTTCCCGTGAAAGAATAATATGGACATTCCTTTCTGAATAAATAGTAATCCCGGATTCCCGGGATTGAGCAGTTTTGTAAAAACAACTATAACAAACTTAATGAAATTATAGCAGTAGTTATTTTGATTTAGTATTTTTATTTTATTCAAAACAAATGGAATACCTATAAAAAATTAAGTCACACCAGACATCCATTTTCCCTTGACATAACACTAAACTAGTTTGATCCAGCCAGTCCCTAGCTGTCCTCCCACAGGGGGTACCCTTAGCGTGTAGTCGCTTAGTTTGTAAGTTTTAATAAGCCCTGGCTGCTGGAGGCTTTAATATTTATATTAAGGCCGCCACAGGCAAGTCCAGTTAAGCAGTCGACAACCTCATAGGTTAAACTGTGAGAAGCCACTAAAAAAAAAAAAAACGAGCGAGTCTTACAGTAGTCGCATAGGATTTGTAACATCTGACGACTCGCCTTGGTAAAAAGCAACATTGACATTAAAAGTACCAAATGACAGCCAACTCGACCACTGCGCGCGCTCATTGGTCAAATCGAATAGGGCGCGCTCATTGGTCAAATCAAATAGCGCGCGCTTCCTCGGCTTCCTGTTACACACTTCCGTCCCATTTCACGAAATCACTCTCACAGATTGCAGGAAACAAAAAAAAAAAACCACATCACTAAACTCCCCACGAATACGGAAATGTTAAACACTAACATTTGTACAAATCACAAGGCCAAACAAAATGGCCTTATCTGGTCTTCCATCCCGTCGCTCCGCGCCTATCTCCGGCACCGTTGCTATCGGCTCGGCAATAAACAACTAGGTTTATTGGATGGCTTCAAGCTCGACATGTCATGTGGAGAGTGCCCCTCATGGTCCTTGAGTGCCCACCAGATGGAAGGGCTTCGGATAAACAGTTTGTTGTATGTCTTTGAGTGTAAAAGATGTGGCTATCGTAGATATGAATTCATTCATGTGGCTGCTTTTTTGTTTTACGCTTTGTATGCAGTTAAAAAGTTACCTCTGTTTTCGGAGTTTGAAGAAAAATAGTTAAGTACATTATTAACTCGCACATTTTTCAAGCAGAATCTACAGAATGCCTGCTTACCATCCGTGCATACTCATTTTCGTTCGTTTATGTTCATACATACTGGTTATATACGCACGCTGGTTGCACATACTTCGTACCTGACTTTTATGAAGATCATTATCAATAGGAATAAAGAAAGCTCTTTTCTTGAGGTAAAATACTTTTTAGCAAACATATCTCAGTGATTAATTAGTATTATCAATTTGAATAAACAAGCATTTATTTTTAATCGCATGTCGAATTAAAATGAAGATGGATGGCATGAGCTTCTAGTTTGTATGTGGGTGGACAGTTATCATAGTTATGATTTAAGTAACAGTTTGTTTCAATGACCTTTGGAACATTTATCATATCGAATTGAGATAAATTTGTTTTTGCGGTACAAATGGGTGACATAATTTTTAAAGCGACTCAATTGGCGAAATGGTCACTAGATTACGGACAAGGCTATTTAAGAGAGTTGATTGGTATGTGTTAGTTATGGTCAGAAATAATTTCATGATTTAAGAACAATGATTCGTTTCTTATATTACAATTCGATAACATACTTATTAAATACAGGTTTCAGCTGTCCAAACACAGTTGTAACAATTCAAAATTTTCCTTTATAAAGGAACAAAAGGCCGAACTATCAGCACTTTCTATCTCCTAGAAGATATCTCGACAATGGGCCCATTTCAATCCACAGTTTAATAAGGGCACGTCAATTAAACGTTCCGAACCTACACATCCATATCTAATTACTCAACCAGCCAATAAGAGCTCTTGCTTGTTATATTCGCTATGTCATTGAAACGGTTTCGGAGACCGTGTTAGGCTGGTGATGTAATTTCTGCCCGCTTTGCGTAGAGGTCTCAGATATCCCTTGTATGGATAAGGTTAAAGGTTGCCTTTTGAAATTTAAATGAGGACTTCCTCCTATGTTTGAAGTCGGTTAATGATGGGTTTCGCGAGATAAGCTTGGGTTATAGTTGCACTATGGATACTGTGTTCGACGTCGGCCTGCGAAATATCCAATTGTCACCTAGAATCCTAGATACTTGTCCTACGCTAGCTTCTGCAAGACAATCAAAAGCCTGCGAGTTATCCTATTCCAATAAAAATGCAATCATTTCCTAGTAAAATCGGTCGTCTTGCATTATGCGAGGCAGGGTGGGTCAGATTACAGTGGTCGTCGGAGGGGCAATGCCGGGGCCGAAGCTCAGCGCGCAGCCTCCGCTATATCGAGCGGCCGCGCCTACCCCACGTGCTCCATTCACCGGTACTATACCACTACCACGTGTGTTCGACCATAGTATCGGCTAAATAGGTCGTAGTACAAATAAAAATAGTTTTTGCTTTTGTCCGTCGTATATACCGTACTATGCAAACAACGTGAAGCAGACTCCATGTTTATAATTATTAAATCAACTTTATCGATACCACTAACGAAATAATAAGCAGTAATTAAGTTTATGGCTTGCACACGCGATCAAACCATAAGCAAGTTTCATACACACAAAAATAACCGGATTGTGGTTGAAATGAAGTTGAGCTTTTCAGTCCCACGCTGGGCGCCAACTCTTATAATGTATTAATGGCGCCCAAACATGGGACTTAATTGAATCCGAAAGGATGGGTTGTACTGCATAATTGATGTTTTAAAATCTTTGTTGAAAGGAAAATTATTAGTCCTACCATACCACTTAAAGTGGAAGCATAAATCTCGTGTTGAATTAACAAAAGCTAAGTGCCTGTTTTTTCTTAAAAACTGTTTTATAATTATACTATAGCTACGCATGCGCGTAGCCATTTAAAAGGCAGAGAACCATTAATTTTCGCGGCTTTTGATAAAATATTAGCAGCATTTCTTAATTTGACCCTCGGACTTTTCTTTTCACGGTCGGAATTAACGGGTCGTTGTGCTGAAGAATAATGATCTCGATGAAAGAAGCAACAAACTTTGTGTCATAAACATTCTGATCTGGTGTTTACTGACTTTTAATTAAGTAAAAAATGGTGATAACATTAAGTTATAAACAAGTTGGCATTACAAACAGTGATGAAATGTGGGACGTTCTTATTCGTTTATACATCCCAAAAAAACATACGTTCACGTGCTCACTAGAAGGGTTCCCTGAAGATTTACGGTAGTATAGTGTCAAAAATGAGTCAACCTCTTGGCGTATTTTCTCGGGACATATTTTATCGCAAGGTTTTGTCAAACTTAAAGTTTTATTTCAAAACCCCATCCATCTCTATCTCCTTCAATGTCAATAATATTGCTTTCAGCACTTCATTTTACCAAAAACTTTAAAATAAATTGTCCAAGTAACGAATTGCTTTTGGTACTTAAATTAATCCCTTTGAAGTTCGCATCAGACGTTACTCAAGTTATTAACGTCAAATTAAGACGATTATATTTGGTACTAGCTTCAAAGATACCTTATTTGATTTTGAGCTTTTCTCCTTTTAGATAAGGCCCTGATTGGACGTTTCTAAACTTATAATTCGAAAATAACCTGAATACCAATTTTCGTACTCATAAATTCATATCATCTCAGCGACAATCAAGGTGTAGGGAATTTAGAGGCGTTTGACAGTTTGCGATTGCGTTGCTAACTCCTCAAAAATACGAGAATTGGCCTCTTATCTTCAAAGGAATTGTTGCTTTGGTGTTTCTTCTCAGTGCTAGTCAGTCTGAATGAAAACAACGACCCTATTAGGTATTTTAAAAAGGGGAATAAATATTAATTAATCTATGATTTCACACATCACGAGTGATGGTAACACTCACATACCTCCAGAGAGTAAATACCTTGGTACCTGGGTTATGAAGGCGGTATTTGCGCCAGTCCTCACGTCTTGGTTTCAATTAGACGGTTTGTTTTCCAGACGTGACACAGAATCTGGTCAGGTAATTCAATTAGATCGCCTTGACTACACATTAAAATTTGATTGGAAACTTCCTCGCTAGGAAAACTAGGTTAGAGCGAACGTTGCTGGGCGTAGTTACAAATTGAGCTCTTAGGCCCCGTCGGATAGGCGGCTCCTAACAAGACAATAGATTTGTAATTAGATTGCTTGCAGTGCGTTGCGATTTCCTTAGAGGGTCCACAACGACGGAGATGCCTTGTTCGGGACTGACAGTATTTAAGCATCAAGATGGGCTTTAACATTTTTCTTCCTGTTCCCAATTATATAATTGATATTTATTAGTATATTATTTAGTATTTTGTGTATTTTATATTATTATGTCTAATTAATATTGTTTATGTTGTTTGTACACTGACCGCCCTAAATCTAACTTCTTTCGTTCAGTCCATCCAAAGGTTTTTTGTAGAGATTGCCCTGTGCCATAAGACCGCCCATTGGACACTTGTTTTTGTAAACGTTTTTACTGTGTTTGATAAGAGGTGTGCAATAAAGTATATAATACATAAATAAATAAATAAATAAGATCCATTTGGTGGTCGGTCTTATGGCGCAAAGCGCGAAATTATTCATCAAAAAGAAAATTATCTGCAAGTACCTATACTTGATTGCAATGAAAAAGAACTGTCTGATTGATTTAGTTTCGATCAAATTCAATTGAATCTGCAATGCACCCTAAGATGTTATAAAGGGATGAAAGTAAGACGTGGAAATAAAATCAATTTGTTACATCGCCGCAGCGGATCGGGACGAATTCGAAACACAAGCTAAAACATAACTTTTTCAAGAGGAAAGTGGAGGGTCTGTAGAAGATGAATGCAAAGATGCTTTCACTCCTAAATAAGTTTATTGAAGAAGGGTATTATATTATTTATCTGATGTGGTTCGTATACTTAATGTCAGTGTTGTACGAGCAAAAACGAGATGTAAAATGACTTTGAATTTTTACGCGGGTCCCGTTGGCTTGTTCCTATGAATATTCTCCGTGTTGTCCGTTTAATTTTGCACACGCTCCGCCAACCCACGGTTTTATGTACTCTACATGTTGTTAAAGTTTGTCGTTATGTGCGTTATGTTTCTCCGCTTAGTTGAGTTAAATGAGATCCCCTTTTAGATTTCCGGGTGGAAATTCATAGTTTTAGGCAGGGCTATCGATACGCGCGTGTATTTCAATTATGCACCGAAGTTTTCAATATTCTTTCGTAAAATCTTTTTATTAACCCCCGACCAAAAAGACAGGTGTTATATGTTTGACGTGTGTATATTTATATTAAAAGAGCTTGTCTTGTCTAGTGACACTGTCAGTCGGCTTTTCAGCCGACCTACATACTATGACGTGCTAATGCCATCCAATTCCGATGATATAAAAGGGATAGTGCTATTCGCTATGTATAGCTCCGTCTCTCTCTTAGAGCGGAATCATGATCGTTTTAAGACTTCATAGTAGGGTCCCAGTAGTCTCTACTTACCAGATGTTATCCAAATAACTGTCTTTGCCTTTGCAATTTACAATAATTATAAAATTAATCTACTGAGAATAAACTTGCCAAACTTGGCATCCGCTGTACAAAGTTCCACTGTTGCGTCCGGCGGTGCCTGGCGCCGGATACTAACCGGACGGCGTCCGGATATCGGATGGACGTTATCTACCGAGTGTCCATCATCTGTCCACTGCAACGATTCTGTTAATCCATTAGCTACATTAGTACGATGAACTAGCTCATTTTTCTATTACAGCTTAATACTGTACAATGTGTGTCTACCTAACCTGCGGTTTTTACCATGACCGGGGATTCCATAATTCTTTGCTTTTAAATAAAAAGGCATTTCACCAGTTATCTACATGAAATGATAAATATGTATATATAGATGATAATTATACATTTGCATGTTATGGGAAACGAAACGGAAAAGCCACGTAGGTATTTCTAGCAATCAGACTAAATGGGTCTATTTATTTACAATTATCTGCTTCAGGTAAACCACGGCACGCCGCTGATAAAAACAGCATAATAAAAATAGGCATATAATATATCCTTTGTTTTGCCGTTTTATTTATGTAGGCGCTTAACGTCACGCATTATCGACCGCAACGAACCACCCAGCGTTAAGGGAAATCCTGTAATGAATCATCTCTGCTGCTTCCTACAAGTAAAACGATGTTTGCGTGTCACTTTGATCCCAAATTCGACTAGAAATTTATGATGTTATCCTGTGGTTTTAAAATTTAGAATACGAGGAACAAACGTAGCTTGCCACGTATACTATGGGCCACGTACGTTTGCAACAGAACGTGACTACGACTACTTGCGCTATGCAGCAGAGGTATTGGTGTGTGAAATTGTTTACGAGATGTCACACTGAAGCTTGACTCCAATGCTAGATTCGGTGCGATCGTGCGGGTCGAGCCTTAGCCCTTTGCTTTCCAATTACTCTGTTCAGTGAATGTAGGGATGTTACGCTTATTAGAGGTGTTGAAGTGGCGATGGAAATATAAATGTATTATTGACAGCTGATATTATATTTAATGCTTATAAATTCGTTGCTCATTGTGAGAAATATGCAGGTGCGTTTGAAATACTACTTAAGGGAACGCTAACTTCTTCAAAAGACAAAATTGAAAATATAAAGTACTGTATACAGGTCATTGGAATTCAGGGGTTCTGTTAGTTCAACAACGTCTTTTAATAATATGTAGGGAAGCTTATTCAAAAAGATTGATGGTCAAGACGACATTGACGAACACCTAATAATCATGTTACACGTCCTACCACACGTACGCATTATTATTAGTAACACGTGTGCAGAATCACAATAGCCAAATAGCCACAATGGTCTCACAATGGGCGTCCCGTGGTCTGTCGTGCTTCTGATAGCTTTGTATGTGGCCGCATGTGTATTGATGTCGCCAAACCATTTGTGATGCATATAACTGACATACGACCGGCTCGAGTGGACAGCTTGTTTGAAGAGATACAGTGACAGATTGGTTGTCGAAGCTGTCATAAACAATGTTAATGGTTGTTTTCAAGTGGTTTTGGCGGCCATTTTTGTGAGTTTAAAATTCTGAGGGGTATAATAGAAAGTGTAAATATAGCTTCCGGAACCACGCATGTTTCCCATGAAGCAGATTCTACAGGACAACAAATGCTAAGATTTAGAGTCGGGATAAAATTACCTAATTGAAACAGTTATAAAAGCAAAACCGTACCTGATATTAGTCTTACTTCATACTTGACTCGTGCCAAGCACGCTAAACTTAAGCAATGTGAGACCCTCCTCTAAGATACGTCATAGACTCCTAGTGAAGCTTCACGCCAGGCTGTTTTGATAGCATTTCATTTGGCAGACTTGGCTCGCTACCAACGCTGGGGTCACGTTGCCAAATGTGCCTGGGGAGTAAATTTTCACACTTTATAAGACAGCTCAAGCAGTATGTCACTTTACAACTTTGTCGCCGACTTCCTAGTCAGGTTTTACGTAGTTCGCAATTTGTCTACTTGGCCGTTGGCACAGTTAAGTCGACCGTATGTTTACGATACAACGAGTAATCGTTGAGCTTATACAATCAAGCCGAACCACTATCAAGACAAGTATTGGATGATTGAACTGTTTTATTTAAAAGTAGTGGTCCCGGCGAACTTCATACCGCCTCAGAATAATTTGTTGTCATGTTTTGCTTTTGTGTTGTATTCGAAAATGATCATCATCTGCCTAGCCTTTTTCCCAACTGTATTGGGGTCGGCTTCCAGTCAAACCGGTTTCAGCTAAATACCAGTATTTTACGTGGAGCGGCTGCCTACCAGACCTCTACAACGGTTGTGTAGGTCTGGTAGGCAGCCGCAATGGACGTGCAGTAGGCTACGGTAAGGGTAGGCCAGCCCATACATAATGCCCAAAAAAAAAAACTCACCAAATTATTCATGGTAGAAATCACGATACTGACGATGCGAATTTTCGTCCAATTTGAAAGTGAAGGATTTCTTTTTTTTTTGGGAATTATATATGGGCTTGCCTACCCTTACTGTAGCCCACTGCACGCGCATGCCACAACCCATTAACTGGGTAACACGGTACTCCTTGGCAAGACTGGTGTCAGATTTACTGACTTTTGACTATCCGTAACGACTGCCAAAGAACTGTATTCGAAAATGATATTGTACATATTTTTTTTTCAATTGTTCCAATGTTTTAATAGTTATTTTGCTATTCGGGGCAAAGACAAATCCAACAAACCAAAGATTTTCAAAATCGGTCCAGCCATTCTTGATTTGCTCGATTTGTCAACGACGCTGATGAATGTTATCGAAATGACATTTAAAACATCTCTGACGCAATAACGAAACGAAATTCATGACGTGCCATAAGATTAGAAATTATGAATATTTGAGAATAAATTATTGCCTTGTTTAAACATTGATGTGTTGATAAGATAGGACTGAATAAATGACAGCGCATTAAAAGTAACAGCGGGACATAACGTTTTGAAATGCTCCGGTAAAAGTAACCATTTCAAATACCAAATGCTTGTGTAATTTCTGCAAGCATTTATTTATTATTGTTTCCGAAGTAACATTATGAACAAAATTATTTTCAAAAGACAGCAAGACTTCAAGGGTTACTTTTCGAGTCACATTAGCTGCAAAAGCGAACTTTGAAGAAAACAAAGTTCACACAACTGCCATCGGTCACACTCTATCATTGTCCAGTGGAGTAGAAAGTTCTAGAAACAATAGCTTGTAAAAGTGATAATTATCTCTTACAATGACCAACACTGATTGATTGGGTGCGCGCTTCAAATTGAAGGTTAATGGAAGCATTGTTTTGAAAGAATTATTTGGCTATGAACACCTATTATCTCCTTTGTTGTGTACTGGTTATTGTCCTCATCGTCGTCTTGTCTTTATCGAAGTTTATTTGGGACCGATACTACAATAATAAGATAAGCTCGCTTTCGACCACAATCTCACTTGATGGAAAGCGTTGATGTGGTTTGCGATGGAGCGTTTGCGTAGAAGTAACCTATTCACTCTTGACTAAAGTCCTCAGGTAGAAGCTATCAGGAAACACAAACTTTGACAGGGAGTTCCACTCTTTACGCACAATGAAAGTATTCCCTAAAGATTGTATGCGTAAGGGTGGAATGCCCACCATATACCGGTGGCGCTCGCCGTACATTTGTAGTCCGATGATGGAATGATGGTGAGGATGTCGTCTATCCGGAAATTCCGTTTTTGAAGTAAATTTCATCCACCTCATCATTCCCTAAGATGCTTACCGATGCCAAGGTGCTATCGTGGTCGACGAAGCTCCGAAATAACGAAGTAAACTCCTACTTTTGTGCCCTGGAAATTGCCAATTTACCGATGCTAAAGATGTTTCTTTCGTTACCTCTCTTTCCGTTCTCCCATTGCTCATTATCAAGACTTCATCCGGTGCCGAGTGTTAACACAGAATTTATTTTTTTTCTATATAAAACTTATTCGGTTTTGTATTTTGGTAATTGGAGCGCTTTATTCAGTTGACATTTAAATTATCAGCCGTCTGCCAGAACTGGTTTTGTTATGCGTAAAAATCAGTCCATATGGTGTGCTTTTAGTAGGTGCTGTGCTAAAAGGACTATAACAGGAAGACTTGTGTTTTTACTTGAATGCGACATTCATTTTGAAACACAATACCTCACCATATTCATATGACTGATGAAGTGTGTTGTGTGTTGATGTTTTATACGTATTTCCCTCTATATATACCTTCTAATAAGTACAAATATATAAGATTATCATCATGAACCATATTGCACACGCGGAAACCTTAGATTGCATGATCTAATAGCCCACAACATATCGATTTGCGCAGTTCACTCTCGTATATGTGGTGATGACATGCTATCGGCTCATGTACCAAACTCAAACAACTTTGAATCAAGTTGCTTGTACCTCCCCCCACAAAGGCGAGTATTCGAGATCGTGTAACGGTACGTATGGTGCAATATATGCCTATTCTATATTTGGTGCGCTCATGCCACTTGCACTCGTTTGCTTTAAGGCTAATTTTGGCCAGCAGGTTACCAAAAGCTACTAGATAAAAAGCTATATTAAAACTCTTATGTCAATGGCAATAAGAGTTATGCGTTGTCACGTAGTGTTTCCGCTAGATTTTGGCAGTTAAGCAACTTTAGTCGAAGCTTCAGTGAGTCATAGATTTATACAATGCACGACCTCTTTGCTGATTCAAAGTATAAATTAAGCTGTCGATCTCAGCTTATTTCGCTGAACGTATCTATAAAGTGTAGATAGTGTAGCTTTCTATTCGTTTGACACCAAACATTGGCAGATGTTCCAATTTTCACAGTTCGTTTTGATTTCCTGGGAACAATACGCGGATATATGCCGCGTTGGCAACGCATTTGGGAATTGGAACGCATTGATTAGTTCCGTCAGTGTCGTTGATGTTCCACATTTGTCTGCACTCATATCCTCATGGTAAAATCATTCAGTGTGTCACCACTATTGATGATCAGGGAAACTTTCAGCCAAGATTATGCAGGTGAACTCTTACGATTCAATTGCTGTATTTTTGATTATGGAATGTCTTGCCCGTGTCGGTAAGGCGTGCTCAATCTTTGTCCAATTTTAAAACTTTGGCCAAAAACCACTACCTCCCTCTTAAATTGTTTTTTACTAGAGTTCTCTGCTTCTGATTCATAATTATTATTGTATATATTAATCTATTATGTATTTATTGTATATTTAAATGGTACACCTAAGAATACCTACAGTACTGTCTTTCCTTTTCTCTCTAAAATATATTCAAAGGTTGTCTTGAAAAGATCACTTTTAGCGATAAGGCCGCCCATTGTGTCACCCTATGTAATGTTTTCCTCATCTATATTTGTTGTTACTTATACGGTGTACATAATAAAGAGTATTTGATTCTATTCTATACGTAGCCACTGTTTTCTATATTATTTGCAACTGCTATAAACAGAACTGGTACCGACTAATCGGTGGTCCCTATAAAGCACAATTTCTCCAAGTCAATATATTGCATTGGCAACAATGTTTCAAGTCATGATAACATTATTACTTGGATGTCGTGACTTCGTGAGTCTGTATAGGTCAATATCGATTGGATAATAATGCACAGTTATTGTTTTATTCGCTGAGAACCGTACGGTAAATAGCATTGTACGTCAAAGCGCGATAATTCTGATAGTAGGTACATAATAAAGAAATCGTTCAGGTTCCTTTGTTTTATGTCAGTTTTAATGAAGTTCTGGCTAAGTGGTTGGCGTGAAAATGACTTCTTTACTAGCGAGCCGGCTTTATGAGCAACTTTCTTTGTGAAGTGAGTAAGTAGGTGTGGGCTGCACTGTAGGAATATAAAACTTTAGAAATAGTTATAGGTTTGTTTCAAAGTTTGGTTTTGCTTGAGACTTGTTGGCTCTTTCAATAATAGAAGTTCATCTAGATGATACACGGAGCTGAGAAAGAAGTATTTCCTCTCTACGGGATGATAGCATTCCTGTTATATTCATCCAGTATCGAACAATAACAGAAACTTTTTCTAACATCCCCATAAACATATGCATGAATAACTGAGTGTTATGAACTTCAGAACAGTGTGTCGACGCGAGCAGTCCCTCCTTATGTTTGTAATAAAAGTTTACGAGGCCATATACGCGACTAGAGCTTTCTATCGATCTAGTTTTAGTACTTAACTATTCGTACGGCTCTACTGCGTCAGCTATTTTTAGAAACGAATCAAACTTGAATGTTGATCTATGTTTAATACATTCAATTCGGAAACTATTAAATTAGCATCAGCATTCAACTAAAGGCGTCCAATGCTAGATAGTTGTATCTCTCTAGCATTTACACATCGACCAGTCCTTAGGACTCCTTCTAGCATCGCTACGTTGACCGTTCCTGCACCCCCCTTATCCAACATATTATGCCCGCAATCATTTCTAAGTCGTTGATCCACCTTGTAACCAGTCATGTTTTTACAATTACAAGTTGAGACATGTGTCTCTATAGTACTGTCATATCAAATCGAGAAATCACCTAGCTGCACAAAAACGAAACCAGTTCCATAGCGAATTATATCAACATCGTTAATTGGATAATCAGTCTCCCCTGCTAAAGTTCTCACACGCAATACTTGAAGGCAGACAAAGAATGCCGGGCATCTAGTCGAGATTACACCGGTCATGCAAGGGAATGTGGACCAAGTTCAGTTGTGACTGTAAAAAATATACTTTTCACGTGAACAAGTTGTGAAACCAGTCATGACTCAGAAGCTCTTAGCTTTCGACACGGTCTAGGCTACGATATTAAGCGATTTGCAACAGGAATGCTAACTTGACCGTTTTATGACGCAATCAACATAAATGTTTTATTGAATGTTTGGGTTTTTTAGATATCAACTCGATTTCGAAAACTGACCGCTAATGTGATTGCTTTATGGCCGTCCATGCACAAATCTGCATAAAATAACACCTAAGTGCAGACGACTGGATAAATATAACTGGTAACGTGTTCACCACTTGTGGTATTTCTCATGTCGTGTCTTGTCCATATTTTCGGCCGTAGTCTTCCAATAAAGATGCATTGCAGCGCGCTGGACACAGAATGGAATTTTTAATAATAATGGGCGCGTGCCTGACCAGTTATGAGCACGTAGTTGTCCTGTTCTCCTATAAATAATGAACAGGCGCTATGAATAATTTAGGAGATCCATCTAGGCTTAAAGCAAAATAAATGTGGAAGCCAAACTCTGCATCACTCAAGCCTCTGTGTTTCCTGCCATTATCTATCTTCAAAGCAGCTTACTAATACTAGTTCACCCTGAACTGTTATCTTCTGGGCTTGGCCGTTGCATCGTTGACCTTATCCATTTGCTAACTATCTGATGAGATCGGTGTCAAGAGCAGATTCATTATGAATGAACAAAAATAAAATGTCTTCTAGTATTTTCTGTCTTTCCGGGAAATACCATTTTACGCGTAATATTCCAGCTCGAAAGACTGGTGGCTGTAAAAGCTGATACTTTCAAGAAGCTCTCAACTTCCCATAACACATTAGATTATAATTAAAAGCTGCTTGAGCACAAACTGCTCAATGGCGCCGCGGGCTCGTCTCAATTGTCAGTAATTCGTTGCGTGACACCGCGCTACGCTTGACGTCTCGTAATGTCTCTTTATTATGATTTTAATGCGTTTACTTATATTCTGCTTGCTCCATTGATGAGTTGAGGACTTGAGGCAAAGTTTTTTGCACTGGCTTGAATAAGGAAGCCTGTTTCTGGAATTGTAGCATGCTTTGTGTGTTGATTTGCAGTCTATTTGACGTGTACTTCAGATTTCACGGGCTTGTTTAGTGTGATAAGTCCGTGTCAAACAATTTTGGAAATTGTACCCTTTATGATCGAGTAAGTTTATTTGTTTTTGCTGTCTGATCATAGCAAAAACAAATAAACTTACTACAGGCACACTAGACAATACAGCTTTTTGTGTAGGGATGGAAACATTAGCAATGTATATGCAATGCCTCTGGTATTGCAGATATCTATCGTTCTCAGACCACTTATCACCAGGTGTACTGTCGGCTTGTCGACAGTAAAAGAAACACTAAAACTCAGATTCATAACCCACGCCACAATCGTTAACCTGCCACGTCACCATTATATAACTGGAGATATCATGAAACCGTTTATCTCCTTCATAAAATCCTCGTCGTAACACTATCCTAGACCACTCGTTTATTCCTAGTTTATACAGTGTCTAGTTATCTGAGAAATGCGAACGAATGCATTTGAGATAATTTTAATGGTAGCGATAACACCACAGTGTAGGAACAACGGGCCCTAGTTGGCGCATTTAATGGGAAGCTGCCACACCGCGTGTGGTCGGGTTTGTTTGGGCCCCGTATGGAACGTACACCGAAACAATTATGTTGCTACATATATCATTCTGATTGTTTTACAATGTCACGGCGAGGCTTTGAGGAGTACTGTATGCTGGTTTCTTGTTACCGTCTGCGTCGAGGAGTTGAGGGAAATTGATGTGTTGGGTTTGTTCTTAGTAAACGGCTTCTCAGTGTGTAGATTTGTTTTGACTGGGGGTGCAGTATTGGTAGAATGGGTTATGTTAAGCTTCTTCGACTGCTTGTATACCTTTGAGATAAGAGGTATATTTGATTTGGTCTAATTCTCTATTCTGGATTACTATTTCATACCTACTCAGTGACACGCGTTTGACATGATGTTTTTCTAGTATCAATTTTCTCCATACCCAATCTTGCACACGACTTCAACACGGAACCTCCACACTATTCAAGCAGTATCTCACAAATTTAACGTGCCCCATCGTTTGTTACAGATGTCCACTCGGTGAAAGTGAAGTACCATCGGTCCAGCCCACCATGGCGTCGTAAGCAGAGATCCTGATAGATAGTTGCGGTAAGTACCCAGTACTAGTACCTATATGTATATCCGTGCCTAGCGGGAGACATTGGGAAGACAGGACGGCATCAATTTCAGATTTCCCCTAGCTCAAGCAATAATCAGCCGTATCTGTAAAACTATAGGGTTTATAATCCATTGCAACACCATGTACAGTTGGTGTCAGAAAAGTTTGCGTACATATCAAAACTTTGTCTGGAAAATTCTGTCTCGTGAAGGGATTACATTTCGCAATATAATAGTATACATATGCTTCCGAGTTATTATTGTTTGTTTTACTGCGCCTCAGCTGAAGTTTTTTTTTATAAGACAGGATATAACAATGTTTCATTTTGAATGTTTGTAACTTTCACAATGCTTTTTATTAGCTTCGTTAGTATGTGTGTTCGGTTGGAATACTAATTTCCAACCGAACATACATACAAATCTACCTAGTTCGATCCAGCCCGTCCCTAGCTGTCCTCCCCCCAGCGACGCCCTATGCCGAGGCCCGTACCCCACAGGGGGTGCCCTTAGCGTGTAGTCGCTTAGTTTGTACGTTTTTTTATAATCCCTGGCTGGAGGCTTTAATATTATATTAAGGCCACCACAGGTAAGCCCGGTTAAGCAGTCGACAACCTTATAGGTTGAACTGCGAGACGCCATTCACAAAAAAAAAAATACAAATCCATTTTTCAAGCTCTTCCTGACATCAGATTAAGTTTAAACAAATGCAATAATATTATCTTTGAACTGTGACTCTTGTAACCCACAGATCTTAGTCAATAGGAACTGATAACAATATTCTTAAGTTATCTATTTATAACTCAATGACTTACGTCTGGGGAGGAGCTCGTGGCTAATAATAGCCGCACGGGTCGATCTTCAAGGTTAAGCAACGCTTGCCGAGGTTGATCTGTGGATGGGTGACCATCTTAACATACCGAGACTCCTCCGTGCCTCGGAAAGCACGTTAAGCCGTTGGTCCCGGCTGTCATTTGTAGATCTTGGGCAGTCGTTACGGATAGTCAGAAGCCAGTAAATATGACACCAGTCTTGCCAAGGAGTACCGTGTTACCGAGTTAATGGGTTGTGGAAGTCTGGTAGGCAGCCGCTCCACGTGAAATACTGGTATTCAGCTGAATCCGGTTTGACTGGAAGCCGACCCCAATATAGTTGGGAAAAGGCTAAGCAGATGATGACTTACGTCTGTACTCCAAGATCTACAAGTTCCATACTTTATTTGAAATGCACTTAAACTAGTTGCATTCCTGTTGTTCTATTAAGTGCATTTAAGCCCTCTCGTCTCGAGACGTGACGGCTACGACGTGCTAAAGATTAACAAAGAATTCTCTTTGAAAGAGGTTTACCCTTTACCCCTGAGACGCGAGTAAACACGAGAAAATACAGCTTAATATCATTTTGCTAGCATTTTTATTTCGGAATCCCTTAAGAGATAAGAACATTTTCTTCAGTCGAAGTTGAGACAAAGATTTAATAGTTATTAATGAGCTTTTAATGAGTAGAGGCTGTCAAATAATATGTGTGACCGAGATGGCGCTCTACAAAGCTGAACTTTTTTTTGAAGGTGCTTTTCTACCATGATTTTCAAGGTAGCGAGACATTGTGAGGAATGAGGTGGCGCCAGTATGCGAAGCGTGCTTGCGGCGTTTTGAAAATGTGTGAATCTTTTCACCAAAGCTGTGAGAGGATATGTATCGAAGCTGTGAAACGGTCTGTAGCTGAGTGGTGTGAGTAGGGTTTCCAACGATACTGTTAAAAACAGTATTATACCTCGTTTATACTTTTTAGTGTTCTATAAAAAAAAAGTATACAAAATACTGTTTTCAGTGGCGGTATGACTAAATTAGAGCTTGTATTGATTCCATAACAAATATTCTGCTCATTTATTTTAATATGAACTTAAATTGTGGAGAAGCTTATGAATATTTTTAAATTATACTAAATTGTTATTGTGCAAGAAGCTCCAAAAAACATGTTTTAAAAAATTGAATACTGTTAACTTTAAAAAAAAAACTGTTAATTTTAGTTCGCCGACCTTAATATACTTTATTAATAGTACAAAAGGTTGGGGGCCCTAGGTGTGAGGTTGCCTTGTGGACTTATTTCAGCTGTACGCGCACACAGTCCTCGCCCGCGTATCTCGCCTACATTCCAAGCCCACATCCCTCGCACACGTCTCTCGCTTTCTTGTATAAACAAATACCTAGCTCTGATAGCCTTTTCAACCAGAGCTGCTTTCGTGGAGCGGCTGCTTACCGGACCTCCACAACCCATTAACTGGGTAACACGATACTCCTTGGTAAGACTGGTGGCAGATTTTCTGGCTTCCGACTATCCGTAACGACTGCCAAATATCTCCAAATGTCAGCCGGGACCAACGACTTAACGTGCTTTCCGAGGCACGGATGAGTCTCGATATATTAAGATGGTCACCCATCCACAGACCAACTTCGGCAAGCGTTGCTTAACCTTGAAGATCGACCCCGGTGTGGCTGTTATTATTTAACCACGAGCTCCTCTATTCGCTACCACGCATATCATTGGCGGAAAACCTGCTCGGTGAGCCATATTGGGGTCCTAGTACTATAGTTACATAAAATGTCCAATTACTTAATGTAGGGTAGGTACTGTAGGTGCACCTATCGACAGCACTTGTCGGCAGTAGGAACCACTTGCAATGATAAACACACTTCAAAACTTATATCAGATGTACTTATCGAAGTGTAAGTATGCCGTAATGTGTTTAGGAAGACGATAATGCTCGTTTAACCTAGTGCCATAGATAAGAGACCTCAAAACCTGTTTCGGAATTGCAAAAATTATTCTTAATATTTATTTATGTATCTCCTTACAATTAACATTACAGGTTTTAACCTAATGCGACAATGTAGTTATCAACCATTATGTGTGATACAATAACTAATCTACTTAATTATCTCTACCCATAAAATAAAAAATGAACCCCTATTTCTCCTGGTCATGCTATAACTTGAGAACGGCTTGAACGATTTGGCTAATTCTTTTTTTGTTTTGTGCGTCAGATTACAGGGAAGGCTTAAAAACAAAAAAAAAGAGGTAAGTTGGAAGGGTAGGTAGATAGGGTAGGGTAGGGTAGGGTAGGTAGAGTAGGGTAAGTACGGTTGACGTGAGGTGACGGGAGCGAAGCCACGGGCACAGCTTGTAATAAATATTACTCTTATTAATTCAGTGAATCATAGTGAATTTAAGTTTGATTGTCGGACGTTCTTGAGAGCTTTCAGAGTTTCACACCATATGGTCCACATTTGCGAAATAAGAGTTTATTTTTTAGTTAAAATTAGCTAGCTGTGTCGGTTCGCATTAAAGTTTCATTGTTTTTGTCCTCGTGTGTCCCGAATGGAGCGCAGATAATGAGGTTAATTATGTTCTCTTAATTAGGCCAGCGGAATAACTGTGCTTTAACCGGTTCAGAGTTCAGGTGGCAAACTTTGCTATGCTTTTCGTTTCCGAATGCTGAAAGGTAAATTAATGGTAATTTCGCTTGATTCTCCGTTTGGTAGACCATCATAACAGTGATTCTGCAAGCGTTCTCCGACAGTCGTTTCTCCTTTGGACTGATCAGATTCGTCGATAGAACGTTTCGTCAATGGTTCGACGAATGCGACGAATCTCTCAAAAACGAAACGTCCTGTCGGAGATCACTTGCAGAATCCATAACACTGTGAATAGTGTGATAGATAATTCGGTGTTGGTTGACGGTTTCCGCCATCTCCTCGCAATGGGAGAATTTAATATCCCATTAATAGGGCCAATTTGTGGTCCTAGGTATATGATAGAGGACACAAACACAAAATATCATATATTGGCATTTCCGATCTTTCTGCAGCGTGAGGAGGCCGCACAGGGAGGACATAAGACTAGATATAGGCCTCGGGAATCCGACAGATGTAGGGAGTCCTTCTAATGGCATCGCCGCAACAACTATGCTAAGCCTCTAAATAAAGTGACATTCTATCGGCGACAGTGATTGTCGAAATGCCAAAATGTGTGCCTGCGTCTCATTTGAATAGCTCATGTCAATCCCATATATTTTTGACTTCTCGACAGTCGTTGTCTAGAGGTATAGGACTGTCGTTGTGGCGATGCTATTAGGAGGATGTTGTGTGTGCTATGTTCTGTATTCAGAGCTGGGAAAAATACATGCTTTGCTTTAGTTAAAATACAAATTACAAAATACTATCTCGCATGTATTTTATGAATTACAAAATACTGTCAGGTGTTAGGTTATGCTTACGAAAGTTAAACGTTATGCTATCGAGCGCTGTTTGCTGCAGAACGCACAGATTGCTAAATGTTTGTGTTCAAATGTATTTTGAAGTCATAATTATTTGAAATACTAACCACAAAAGACCTCGGCGTCAGGTATTTGAAATACCAATTACAAATAACATTTTAAGAAGTAATTGAAATACAAATTACGTATTTGTATTTCAATGCTAGTATGATGATTTATTTTTTTTATTTTTATTTTTTATTTATTTAATTTATGATGTCCTGTATTGTTCATAGTTTGGCATAGATCTCCCCCCAAATAATCTATATATATATGGAGGATAATAGGTCTCTCCTAGTATTCCTCGGGTGTCACATTTTATCTGCATTTCCTCATGTTCTCCTATTTGTTCTCCAGGAGTGATCGTGTTTAGTCGCGATGGGCGCGCCGGGCGTCTCGGACGAGTATTCGCCGCCGCGTCTCTCGCGGCTGCTGCACGCCTTGCCGCATATCAACGTGACGCTGCATCGCGTCAACGATACCTTCGCGCCCAACTCGCCCGTTTATCTGGAGGTAAGGATTAGATGAAGTGACGTCTTACAAATCCTTCGCGAACAAGCAGAGTTATTCACCAATTAGGCAGGTACCGCTCTTGGAATCTATATATAATATAACTAATACCTGTATTGACTCTGATAGGAACCTTTTTGGATTCTTACACGTTTATATTAGTCCTATGCTGATTGTAAATTGTTCCATTTCCATTTGTTATTTACTGAAAGAGTTTCAAAGAAATACTTTCTTTGTCCATTCCTATGCTGGTTGCAAATCTGTTGACCTTGAAATTTAGGGACAGATCGCCAAAAAAGTTAAAGCTTCATACAATAAAGGCAGACCTACTGACCCCACTGATTACCAACGGCGTGTTATACGTCCACAACGGACACGCAACGACAAAAGATCACAATCTAGATTGAACAGCACCAGCACATCCCTATTCCACAATTCCAGTTCACATGCTCAACAAATCATGTCCCGGAACTGTATAGTTTGCTTAGTACGAAACGTTTGTCAACAAAACATGACACTTCATTAAGGTCTGTTTGAGCCAGGAGTGAGCGATATGCAGGTTCATTATTGAAGTTTACTATACTTCGCACGACTGTTTCAGTTTATATAGAGCGAGCTAGGTACTTAGCAAATAAACATACCTCATTATTATAGTGGGTTCTTATTTTAGTGGCCTCATTATAAGGGTGGTCTAGTGGCGAAATTAAGCTTATCACTGGCTTACCCATTTTACTGCGGCAAGAGCTGTTCTTACAGAGCTGGTGTGAAGAAGCTTTAACAAGAGATAGCCTCATTGGTCTACTGATTTCAAGCGCTGAGTTCTCGGGCTCAGTGGTTCCCAGGTTGGGTAAACTGATTTATGTTTTCCATAACATTTTTGTGTTTGGCTGCCTGGATTGCAGTCGCTTTTGGCGATATACTCACCCCCTTTTTCATGGATTGGAAATCATCGTCGGAATGTCAGGTTCTTACTGACTAAAACCTATCCGCGTTCTTCCTAATGCCCTTTGCGTTTCAGGGCCGCGGTGACTCTTTCGAAAAAATTCCGTAACCCTAAGACTCACTCCCTAAGCTGGCATCTTCGCCAAAAATTTATGTTTAATAGGTACATCCGCATGTTACCCATACATCTTTAGCGAAGACACTCGGGAAGTCATGATCCAAATAGCAACTATTACCGACTTTACAAAAATTGTTTTCAACATAATGTCTCCTTTTTTCCAGAGCTTGGGAATCCTGGGCTCGATACCCGGCGCATGGCTGATCCTGACGCTGACCGTTCTGCTCATATACCTGCTAACAAGATGCTGCGACAGAAAGCAACGGCCGCCGAGGAGCATCACCGCTTTAAAGGTGAGATACATATACCTGACTACTACTATACTATTTACCTGACTACGTATGCTTATAAAAGGAGGCTTATTGTTTTAGCAGACTATGTATGTATATGCTCTGCAGTTCCAATAAGGGAACAGCGGAATTTGAGTGTTGTTTATTGGATGGCAATCAAGACAACGACCTTCTTGATGTACCTGTCACGATGTCGCCGCCTATGGACAATCCTATATTGCATTGATCCCGAAAAGACGCGTCTTATATAAACCCTGAAACTACATCGGCTAAAACGACTATAATATTCTTAATTGTTGACCGGCACCATACATATCTGGTGGTATATATGTATATAAAGTGATGGCCTGAAACACAGGTTTAAAGTAAACTAGATCGAGCGAATCGCTACCTAACATTGCAATTCCGAACCACCGTTAATTGCACGTTTAATAAAAATATCTTGGTTTAAGTTTATTTTTAGGCACTATTATTGTATGGAAAATGTTATTATTGTTGACTAAATGTACACTTTTTTTGTAGACGTTTTTATTTGAATAAATAATAATAATAATAATAAAAATATTATTTTATTATTATTATTAAAATTTCTCTTTATTTACTTTCCTTAGATACTAATTTACATTTTTAAATATTTCTTTTAAGAAAATATGTTTAAAATATTTATTATTATTAATATCGCAATACTCAGCAATATTATCCCAGAAAATTCCTTCCCAAAATCTCAACCAAACTTCGCTGTAGACAAAATGTTATGCAAAAGGGACAACAAAATCTTAGTACTAAACAAGACTTATTTATTCGTACTTTGCAAAGTACTTACGGAAAACTTTCACCGTTCCGAGCCATTTCCAAGCGTCCTATTGTTAGAATCCGAAGGCCCTTAATTGCATAGTTAGTGTGCTATTCATTAGCAGGCACATGGTAATTTCTTCCATTCATGATGTGTTAAACACGGTGTAACTTGAAAAAGGTATAGGCGTGTCTACAGTTGACTACTATAGGCTTAGTTTATATATTTTTTTTATTTCTACATACTTATGAGTGGGTGATTCATTCATTCACCTTTCAACCACCGACCGAATACTGCTTCTTGTGTTTGCGTCTCTTGACCAAAATAGATACCTACATATTTACATGTATACAGAGTGACTTAATTAGCTCCTGGCTAAAAGAATTACAGCCATACGGGTCGATCAAGTTTAAGCAACGCTTGCCAAGGTTGGTCTGTGGATGGGTTAAGATGGGTGTTCGGAGTTTCCTCCGTGCCTCGGAAAGCACGTTAAGCCGTTGGTCCCGGCTGTCATTTGTAGATCTTTGGCAGTCGTTACGGATTGTCAGAAGCCAGTAAATCCGTCTTGCCAAGAACTACCGTGTTAATGGGTTGTGGAGGTCTGGTAGGCAGCCGCTCCACGTAAAATACTGGTATTCAGCTGAATCCGGTTTGACTGGTAGCCGACCCCAATATAATTGGGAAAAGGCTAGGCAGATGATGAGAGTGACTTAACTCTATCGCAATCTTTCAGGGAGTGACTGTACGCAACTTTAACTAAAGGACTTAGCTTGAAATCACCAAAGACAATATCAGCTGTTCCTTACGTTTTAAATTATGCGAACAGCTGTTTTCATTGATATTTCAGTGTTGACCCCGTAACAAAAGTTTTTACTTTGAATTAATAATAATGAGTAGGTACTTACCAGCTCTTGAAAAATTAATTAAAAATCGCCCTATATTTTTGTTTTACTTGGTTTGGGTGTTGAGTAGCCTCCATCATGTTCGACTTCAATGACTGACGCAACCTTTTCGTAGTTATTTATTATTTATTGTTTTCTGACACACCATGTGTGATCAAACGACCTTCAGAATAAGTGAACAGTTAATTATAGATTCGCTTCCATTCTTCATGTATTTTAAATGTAACTAATCCAACTAAAGTTTGACCCTTAAAACTCAAGTTATACTGTCTTACGAGAATTGTCTGACCGACTATTTGATGCTTTGACAGTATCTGCCTAATTTTCACGTATCAGTTTACTACGCAGTAATACTGCAAGTTGTTCTGTTTTCAGTTTTTTTCGTGTGTGTAAATGAGGCTCAACGTTTTGAAGCCCCAATTCAATGAAGCAAAATGTGTCAGCTTTGCTTCGAGGACCTATGTACCAAATGTTTTTGCGTGAATCATATCATTCACACCCTACAGGCTCCAAGTCTACCCGTCTCAATATTAACACATCTCACAGCTATTTCCCGACAAGGAATGATAAACTCATCATGTTCGCCCCCGGGGTATCGTTGCTCTATAAATAGTCTGCAAACACAATCAAAATAATTCTCACAGACGACTCAAACACGTGTTTGAGGCAAGTGTTCAAACGATCAGATGTTTTGTTTATGGTCGTCTTATTAAAAACCGTTTGTTACCAATGATAGAAATATAATATAGGTCACTGAACTTTCGTTAAAAGCTTTGATATCTTGTTTGGAGATAAAGTAAACTGTTTTTTTGAAGATCTTGTTAGAAATTAAGTTTATTAGAAGTGCGGGATTCTTCTGTCATTATTTTTGAGATCAAAGGGGATTTGGAGATATCAAAGAGCATGGGCTATTCTTTGCGTTTAGTTTATTTAAAGTGTGTATGACGGAGCAAGTGAAGCCAATGTTTGATCCGGAAAATGTTTCTCGATAATTATAAATGATGCCAGCTATGACATCATATTTGAGTTGGCTTGGCTTGTAATAAGGTTTTATGGCCAAAGTCGCAAGACTGCATATTAGAAAAACAGTTCTTTGTATGCCAGATGTCCTTCCAGGGTTGCGGAATTTGTTCGAAAGAGTCATCGCGGCGATTGATGATTCAAAATGCAATGAGTTATCACAACTAAAGCTTCTTAGGGCTGTTACCACCAGATAAAAATTAAATTTATGTGCCAAGTAAAAGTTAAAGCAAGCGAAAAAGCTCGGAGTTCTAGTTTATTTATATATTCTTCTTTTTCTTCTTCTTCTTAGCCTGTCGATGGCAAATACTGGTTTTAAATTTTATGTTTGGGCCAGTACTCATAATCGGTAACAACATTTGCTGACGCTGCCATTATGTCTTCACATGTACCGGTGACAGCGTCAGGGCATGCAGCGCTAGACGAATTCTCATATTATAGGTACTTACACTTTATCCCACCCCAGAAACTACTGAATGTCACTTGCGACCAAATCAAAACTAGGTAGCTGGTAACCTGGAAAACTTTTTGTATCCTCAGATAACGCTCATGATCCTGTCAGTGCTATGCTGCGGCGCGATCGGCGTGGGGCTCTTCGGCAACGATGACCTGCACAACGCCATGCTGCAGAGCATCCAGGCCGGCAACCAGCTCGCCGCACTCGTCAACACTGTGAAGAACCAGGTAAGGGTTGGCAAAGCCATATCTCTTTCTGACGTTGAGAAATAACTTCAAGTAGCTTTTGCCCGCGACTTCGTAAACGTATATCCCGTGTTTTCCCGTTGCCGTAAAGTCTTCAAACAAACTCTTCCGCGGTGGGCGTCTACGGCAACGAGAAAAAACGGGATATGCGCGTACGAAGTCGCGGGCAAAAGCTGGTTTAGCATAATTTTGTAAACGAAGTTATGCGGAGTTGAGGACATACAAATATTTATTATATCGAGTTTTTCTTTCCATTTCCAGTCAAGCATCCTAGAAGAAGCGATGGGTTCCCGCGCGCGCGCCCCACTGGCCCGACTGGCGGATGCGCTGGACATGCCCGTGGCCAATCAGACGGCGTTAGGAACACTACTGCGAGCGCTTTCAGCGCTGCGGAACAATGCCAGCGCAGCCGCTTCAGCCGCTGACAATCTACGGCGGCCACTGGCTGCGCTCAATCTTGATGCTTTTATGAAGGTTAGTTTAATTGCAAGTTTTTAGATTCCATTTTGCTTATTTATGTTCAAGATGTCCCTGAAGCTATTGCAGGTACTTTTTACAGTTCTACTTTGCAATTTTACTGTCTCGGGAAGCTTCTTTGCTCATTTTCTTTTTGCTAGATTAGAACAAGTTCACTGCCATCGACTCGCCCTGCGAGTTCACGTTAATTTTATTCCAGTGCCGGCGACTCGCGTGGCGAGTTCAGTGTGTTTCGGTAATACATATTTTCAAAACGCTTCCGTATATTTTTGTTCAAAATTATACTGTAAGACTTAATATGATGTTATTTAAACATTTACATGGTGGCCTGGATGGAAAGAACACTTATATTTGAAAGAAAAAAAAAAACATTCTGCAATGCCATGAACACGCTAGGCGAGTTCAATGCCGCAGATCCTCATCTTCTCTCTCTCATTCTAACGTCGTCAACACAATAGGTTGGATACTACTTATAATATGAACCTGTAGCGAAATCAATGTCGCCACATGAAAAACAAAGAAGCGAAACTCGTACGGCAACAAAAAGAACCGCAACGCCATCTATCCTGTCAGTGACGAACTACTAACGAAATCCTGCATCGCGCAAGCATAGTTCTCTGTGCGATTTGAACATATACAACAGTCCGAATATCAACTATCGGGCAGTTGCCCACCACACTTTTTTTCTTAATTTATCCATTACAAACCAAGATAGGTACAAAAATAAATCTTTTCTCTTTATAATATTAGTTGAGATTTCAGAAGCTAAAGAGTTTCATTTGTTTTTTTGACTATTACTAAGACTCCGCCGTCCGTCAGTCTGTATGTCTGTCCGTCTGTCACCAGGCTGTATCTCATGAACCGGGATAGCTAGACAGTTGAAATTTTCACAGATGATGTATTTCTGTTGCCGCTATAACAACAAATAATAAAAATGAACTAAAATAAAAAATAAAAGGGGGCATACAAGAAACATGTTTTTTTCGGCTTATGGTACGGAACCCGTAATGTGTGCAAGTCCAACTTGCACTTGACCAGTTCTTTTTTGTAGTATAGATAGTGAACTCACCTTTCGAGTTCATTCAATTATACTGTAGTGCCAGCGACGCACTAGGCGAGTCCAACGTGAAATGTATGCGGCATCTACGAAGAAATTATGAAAATCGCAGTGACATTGAGCGTGTTAAAGTTTTAAGTTTTTAACCCCTCACCACAAAATGATAGTGCTTCAATCAATAAATGCACAACCTTCTCTAAGTTCGCTTTTCCACCTTCAAGTAATTGGCATGAAAGTTTCATTTCATTGCGGGCACGGCACATTATACCCCGGTATGTAATGCGACTTGCATGCGAGCTGGTTGCAGATAGAAACGGACTGTTACATCGACGACGGGGCTTTATGGAACCTTACTAATTAATCATTATCGTTTTGTTTTGTGATTTTTGGTTATTTATTGTCTATGTTATCGTTTTTTAGCGTGCATGGGTGTGGGAGGCAGCGCGCTGGGCTGGCGGCATGGCTGGCTGGTGCTGCGGCGGAGCGGTGTGTGTAGCGCTGCTAGCGGCCGCCGCACGACGCTCACGACGCGCCTTGCTGCTGCTTTGTGTTAGTATTAACACTATAAAATACTTTTGGAGATTATAAACTCTCGATAAATTGTCAATTGACCATTTCTTCTATAATGACCAGTGATGGATAATCGGGCGCTTATACATATACCTAAACTTCTTCCCGTGAAAGAATAATATGGACCTTCCTTACTGAATAAATAAGTAATCCCGGGTTCCCGGGATTACTTATGTGAAGTGTGTTTAGGTATATTAGCGCCCGATTATCCGATCACTGATAATGACCTGAATTAAAATTCTGTAGTTAATATATAACCTCTCTCGAGAAATTAAGAACTGACCTAAACTGGCGACTAATCAGGGCATAGGTCTGCAATTTATCCGTTTTGTTATGATTCTAAAATTGTAACTATGGTTCTCATCGGTCTGTGTTAGTATGAGCCACTTGTGCGCCACAGGNTGCACGCGCCGCACAACCTGCCCATCGACGTACGTATACTGTACTCTACTCTAACTGGCTGGCGGGCGCGGTGCTGGCGGCGGGCGCGGTGGCGGCGGCCGACGCCTGCCAGGAGCCCGCCGCCGCGCTGGCGCTGCACGCGCCGCACAACCTGCCCATCGACGTACGTATACTGTACTCTACTCTAACTGGCTGGCGGGCGCGGTGCTGGCGGCGGGCGCGGTGGCGGCGGCCGACGCCTGCCAGGAGCCCGCCGCCGCGCTGGCGCTGCACGCGCCGCACAACCTGCCCATCGACGTACGTATACTGTACTCTACTCTAACTGGCTGGCGGGCGCGGTGCTGGCGGCGGGCGCGGTGGCGGCGGCCGACGCCTGCCAGGAGCCCGCCGCCGCGCTGGCGCTGCACGCGCCGCACAACCTGCCCATCGACGTACGTATACTGTACTCTACTCTAACTGGCTGGCGGGCGCGGTGCTGGCGGCGGGCGCGGTGGCGGCGGCCGACGCCTGCCAGGAGCCCGCCGCCGCGCTGGCGCTGCACGCGCCGCACAACCTGCCCATCGACGTACGTATACTGTACTCTACTCTAACTGGCTGGCGGGCGCGGTGCTGGCGGCGGGCGCGGTGGCGGCGGCCGACGCCTGCCAGGAGCCCGCCGCCGCGCTGGCGCTGCACGCGCCGCACAACCTGCCCATCGACGTACGTATACTGTACTCTACTCTAACTGGCTGGCGGGCGCGGTGCTGGCGGCGGGCGCGGTGGCGGCGGCCGACGCCTGCCAGGAGCCCGCCGCCGCGCTGGCGCTGCACGCGCCGCACAACCTGCCCATCGACGTACGTATACTGTACTCTACTCTAACTGGCTGGCGGGCGCGGTGCTGGCGGCGGGCGCGGTGGCGGCGGCCGACGCCTGCCAGGAGCCCGCCGCCGCGCTGGCGCTGCACGCGCCGCACAACCTGCCCATCGACGTACGTATACTGTACTCTACTCTAACTGGCTGGCGGGCGCGGTGCTGGCGGCGGGCGCGGTGGCGGCGGCCGACGCCTGCCAGGAGCCCGCCGCCGCGCTGGCGCTGCACGCGCCGCACAACCTGCCCATCGACGTACGTATACTGTACTCTACTCTAACTGGCTGGCGGGCGCGGTGCTGGCGGCGGGCGCGGTGGCGGCGGCCGACGCCTGCCAGGAGCCCGCCGCCGCGCTGGCGCTGCACGCGCCGCACAACCTGCCCATCGACGTACGTATACTGTACTCTACTCTAACTGGCTGGCGGGCGCGGTGCTGGCGGCGGGCGCGGTGGCGGCGGCCGACGCCTGCCAGGAGCCCGCCGCCGCGCTGGCGCTGCACGCGCCGCACAACCTGCCCATCGACGTACGTATACTGTACTCTACTCTAACTGGCTGGCGGGCGCGGTGCTGGCGGCGGGCGCGGTGGCGGCGGCCGACGCCTGCCAGGAGCCCGCCGCCGCGCTGGCGCTGCACGCGCCGCACAACCTGCCCATCGACGTACGTATACTGTACTCTACTCTAACTGGCTGGCGGGCGCGGTGCTGGCGGCGGGCGCGGTGGCGGCGGCCGACGCCTGCCAGGAGCCCGCCGCCGCGCTGGCGCTGCACGCGCCGCACAACCTGCCCATCGACGTACGTATACTGTACTCTACTCTAACTGGCTGGCGGGCGCGGTGCTGGCGGCGGGCGCGGTGGCGGCGGCCGACGCCTGCCAGGAGCCCGCCGCCGCGCTGGCGCTGCACGCGCCGCACAACCTGCCCATCGACGTACGTATACTGTACTCTACTCTAACTAAACGAAAATAATGATCAGACTATTTTCAAAGGCTAACTTGAGAATTGCTGGTAAATCGAAAAAAAAGATGGAGGATTTTACTTCTATGTCATGGTTCCGGTTTTGATATTTAAAGCCAAAGCAAACTGTCATTGCCTCTTTTTCAACGTCAAGAAACTTAATATGCGATGTTGCTGTTGCGAAACAAATTTTAGAATGTATTTGAAGAACTGGATTTTGTTGTTTTGCCTAGATCTTAGAACTAAACAAAAGGTGGATTTTGAGTCCTTAATGCATATATTTAACAGCGTCACTTTCTGCGCAAGAGACACATTTAATGTAGACTCTTAATGTTTTAAGATATTTATAAGGATTGGCTTTATAAATATAAAGAAATAAGAAAGAAAATCTGTTTATTCTGCCGGGAAAAACGCACAGAAACATTTAAAGATAAAAAACTTAACAACTAGAATTATAACAAAAACTAGTTGCTGCCCGCGGCTCCGCCCGCGTGATTGTCGAAAATTATCCCAAGGGAACACACTCCCGGGATAAAAATCCTATGTCCTTTCTCGGGACTCAAACAATCCATATACCAAATTTCATCTCAATCGGTCCAGCCGTTTGCGCGTGAAGAAGTAACAAACACACACTCACAAACTTTCGCCTTTATAATAATAGTGTGATAAATAAAAAATATCTTAATATCTTAAATCTAACGTTTTACAATATATCAGATGGTGCACTACTACCTGTCGTGCAAGGTGTCACGAGAGAACGTGCTCACAGCTGAACTGAGGAATGCCCAACGAGCAGTGGTGGCGGTGAGGCAAGCCTTAGCCGTGCTGTCCCGCAGCGCGCCCGCATTGTTCAATGATCCTGGTAAGTAACAGTACTCAGTTTTATTATAAAAATGGCAGTTAGCTATGTAAAAAACGACCTTATTTGTGTACCACAGCGTTTTATTTCACTAATCTAATTTTATGCGGTTAATTCTAGTTTTATCTAAGTTCATATACCTGTGGCATATATACCTACACACGAGCACCTCTAAAAATCACACCAACCATAATGAGTTTTTTTTTAATCCCACTTTGTGAATCGCGGTACCATAGGCATGTCCATACTATGAAACCTTGTCGCAAGTAACAAAAACAGCTCTGCCTACTCCGACCACTGGTAATGACCAAAACAGACACTCATGTGATTAAAGACTTTGTCGTCTTCCCCAAAAATGTACGATTACCTTAAATATTTATAACTTTGTCATACGTTACGATGCAGAAGCCGATATAAAAAATATATTGCGTCAACCAATGAGCGTTTAACATTTCCGTAATCTCCTTCCTCGACGAGAGATTTTCCAAGTGAATTATAAATTCATGCTTTTATTGATTCTAGGACTGCAGCCAGCTCTGGGCGCGCTAGGCGCAGGCACGGGCGAGGCGGAGCGTGCATTAGTTGCGCTGAGCGGTGCGCTGGAGTGTCGCATGGCGAGGGCCTACTTTGTGGCCGCCGCGCGCGCCGCTTGCGACGCCGGCTTACAGGTACGCACGCCAACATTACGACAGATGTCTCCTTGCATACTGGACTCTGTGTAGTATTTAACCTTTTTGTTTTTGATAAAAATAAAAACAAAGTATATAGAGAGCAACTTGCTCTCTGTGACGTGTGACGGGTGCAGAGGCTTTCTCAACTCAAATCACACAGAAAGATAACTGTGAAAATAGCGCTCGCGCATACACACTCATTTCGTGTACGTATTCATGTCATGAACTAAAATTATCATGCGAGCCATGTCCTCCCCTTCTGTAGCGGTCATCCTACTGCAGCAATTTTTCCTGGGAGGTGCGCACCGCTCTCTCTGGTTGTGCATAAGCACTTACACTGTACAAGACCTTTCCAAAGACATTGCTATGTTAGTTTATATCTCTTATTGCGAATTCACGCCTTTTTTTATTTTTCCACATGACAAATCACGATGTACGACCAATGCCGCATTACTAGTAACTAGTGATCGGCTTATGTAGTGCTATTTTGGGTCAATTAACCTGAATGATAATGTTAATATGGATATGCCCCGGGTTTCCTGGGAATATTTTTTTAGTTTTTTT
The DNA here is from genome assembly GCA_002192655.3 of Mamestra configurata. Classification (NCBI taxonomy): domain Eukaryota; kingdom Metazoa; phylum Arthropoda; class Insecta; order Lepidoptera; family Noctuidae; genus Mamestra; species Mamestra configurata. Next base: position 311,914 of record NDFZ01005353.1, on the reverse strand, counting down.
TTTTAGTTTTTGGTTAACTGGTAAAGAATGCCTTATGGCATGAAGTCCGCCTTATGTACCACCATTTTCAATCCAATTTCGATGTATTCAATGAAGTTAAACTGTTTAAGATATCATGAGTCGCACGACGACATATCAAACTACGTATTTCCGGTGTAAACTGGGCGGCGCTATTTGCCATATTAGTAGACCAATACAATATTTGCATAAAGCTGAATAGGTACTATGTAAAATACAAATTCCTAAAATAGTTCTTAATAAAAAGCCGGTTTATTAAAATAAATAAATAATTTATTTCCCGGGATTCAGAAGGCATGTCCATGTTAAGATAACGGTCACTAAATCCCGGGAATAGCACTACCTACGCCGATCACTGCTAGTACTACTTGGATCTACAAATACTGCATTTAATGATACGAAATTAAGCCGCTGTCAAACTCGAAATATACAATAAGTATGGTACGTGCGGTTAGCAACAATTTCTAAAAGTATCATACATTAATATTTGACTTTATGAATTAATTAATGCCAACGATACCGCAATGCTGCAATTAACGCAGCGTAAGTCGTAAAATACTGTTGCGAAATTTGTTCGAAAGAGTCACCGCGGCTCTGGAACGCAAAGGGCTTTTTTATTTATTTTTTTTTTCCTTTGACTTCGCACGGTTTGTGCATTAAGCCAATGTCACGTTTGGTTTATAAAGGTAGGGAAACTTAATAAAAATATAATACAATTTTATTTTAACGGAATTTGAGATAAGACAGGACATATAGGATCAGATTTATGATGGATGAGAAAATTACAATGACGAATAATTACAACATAATATTATTTAAGGTGATGAATGAAACTATACATTTAAATACAGAAAAACTATTTGTACAAAGTAAAGACAGTATTGACGTAGGAAAATAAATATCAAGGGATAAGAGGTTACTGAAGAAGGAAGAACGGTCGTGTAAGGGACAGGAGAAAAAAATGTGATTTAAGTCGCCTACATCTGTGCCACACAAGCAAATGGGGTCGTCATTAATATGAAATTTGGCAAGATGGGCAGGGGAACAAATATGACCCAGTCTCATCCGTATTAAAATAGAGGATTCCATTTTGCCAAATTTTGCCCTACCAAACGCAAAGGGCTTTAGAAGGAACACGGATGAGTTTTAGTCAGTAAGAGTCTGACACGCCCTTCCGCTGCACCCAGACTGGAACAAGTAACTTGATGATTTCCCATCCTTAAAAAAAAAAAGTCGTAAAATACTAGGCCCAAACAATCTAAGGAATTAACCATCGATCCGAAATAAAGAAGCCCGAGTTTATGATTTTTTATTTATTTATTATTATAACACCTTCACAGATACATCCAAGGCGATGTTAAAACATATAATACAATACATCAGATACCTTGAATCATTATTTATATGGCTAGACCTTTTTCAATAACATTTTGCTCTACTTTTACAAATCTTGGCAAGTTCTGGCAAAATATATCTTCCGACAACACTTTAACATTAATCAAACGTATTGCTCGCGACATAGGGGAGGGGTAAACTTGAGTAGACTTGTCCTAGCCAATGGCACAGAATATATAATAGTACTAAGTACAGAAACTTCACTCCTTTGATCTTGAAGAAATCCGCTTTTATAATAGCCTACAAAATAACTTGAAACCCCACGCGCAAGCTAAATTGCATTTAATCGCCGCGCTTGAGAGTTGTTATTAATTTGTGTCCGTTCTCGTCCGCAACATACCTACGCCGCTTGACCGAGTACTAGGGTTGTCCGGAAAGAAAAATAAAATACAGTACATACCTTTTTATACTTTTGTTGTATTTATGAGTAGTCGATCTAGATCTATCTCAAAATATTTAAAACAAAAATACTATTTAAATAGGTACTTTCCTACCTTAGATATTTATCAAAGCTAAACCTGGCTGTGTAAATGGAACTACGTAAGTAAATACCTAACTATATTAGATGTTTATCCCTTCTTTTACTTGATTTGCACCCATCTACTGCACATAAGGCACCAGGCGTCATCGTAGGTACGCGTACAAACGAATCGAACGATTAAAATTGAAAAACGTGCGTGCGCTTCGCTTGCGAAAACCGTACTGAATTTGGTCCGTCGGAGGACCGAGACCGCCCAGTCGGGCGGTAGGTAATTATAGCGCGCAAGTACATGGAGTGACGGAGGCCTGCCAATGGTACGTCTAACAGAGCGGGGCGGAGGCGCGCGCCCACGCACTAAACACTTTATGATCATAACTTATTACTTTTTCAGGCGTTATCACTCCAGCTGTTAGCAGCGGTCGCAGCAGGCTTCCTCTTCACTGCCATAGTGCTCGTCGACTCACACGCCTGGATATACATCAACACCAAGTAAGTCAAGCTAAACATATAAGAATTTAGTTTAAGCATTCCTCTCGGCTGGTGGTGGTTTTTCTTCGACAAGGATAGATAGGTAGTTTTGATTTTGAAGATATTACAAACTTGTGTTAACTCGATATAACGATATTTTCTAACAGTTTTTGTGCTTGTGGCGTTGCGAATATTCGTCCGCCAGCCTTTCGTAACATAATCATTGGCAAGTAATGATTGGCTCGCATTAACCTTTTGAACGCCATCGGCGTGCCCCCACAAATTCGCCGTACTTTTTGTCACATGTTTGTGACGTTTGGCGTACAGGGCACGCGCTTGCTTGTCATTTATACGTGACAATGGCGTTCAAAAAGTTAAAAGCCAAGCCTTAACTGAAATGGCGTTCTCCAACCCTTTCCGGGCCCAGGAGGGTTTCCTAGGCCCAGATTGACTGATTCCCAGTTGTGGGAACATAACACGTTGCTCATGTAAGCTTAACTTGTCTAATTGACATGTGAATAACCCGTCAAGTCTTGATTATTCTCGGGACATACTGCGTGTTTGACACTCGCAGATAAATCAAATTAATATATTTCATTACCTTACCTTACTAACTAGCTTTTCATCTCGCACGGAACAACTTTCATACAATTCGTATGGACACAATATAGGTTGCATATGTGTATATGTTAGCGGTAAATTACAGACTCCGTAAGATTGTAATAAATCTTTATTAAATTACAATTTCTCGAAATATTATAAAAAAAAAAACGTTTCTGTTTTCGTATACAATAAATCCCATCCAATTTATACCCGTTTGTATTATATCCGTGTTGTATTATATCAGTGTTCAAAGAAAAATTTGTTCACAACTTCACGCGATATTTTCCACTCTTACGGCGTTTGCCATTTTCCGGTGACATATACAAAGCTAGGTAGCGCTATGGATACGAGTGAAGTCAGTGACCTAGTGGCTCGTCCAGACGCAGCGGCGGCGGCGAGGAGCAGGCGCCGTTCCTGTCGTCGGGCGGCTCCAGCCAGGCGTCGCGCACGCTGCCTCGCCCCGCCCCCTACAACAACGGCAAGCCGCCCAGCTACGGCGCCGCCGTGCAGCTCATGGACCTGGAGCGCCCCAGGTGATATGACCGTGCTGATTACTTGTGGTGCTAGTGGGCTGGTGGTAGCGGTCGCTGATCTTTGCCTGTGTTCGCCTCTTTGGACTAACTATGTATTCGAATTCGGAATCTCAGATAGGTTTGGCATGTTGTTTTGGAACAATAGACTCAATGTTGCGGACGATAAGGGTCAAATTCCATTTCAACAAAATAGTGTCACAGAAATATTAAACTTAAGTGCGTATTGATTAAGTAGATACAGTAAAGTCGGGTTACTTTGGCCCTAACTCGTTAACCAATAGGAACACATAACACTGTTTTGACTGAGTTCGTATTGGTAAAAAATAAAACAAATATTCAGACAGATTCCATTAATTGGTTAGAATACAAAAACTTAGAAACTAGTGTTAGTACTTATAACTACCGGAACAAAATACAATTATATACTTACACTAAACTCACATGCAGGCTTATCCAATGCCCCAGTATGGGGCTGTCCCATCTGTCCGCGATAAAAGCGCCCAAATTTAAACTTGAGTAAATGGCAAAGATGTCAATTATTCGAGATTCTGAATTCAAATATAGGTGAAAAATGGTAACATAAAGTATTGTTTCTAGACAAAACATTTATTTCTGTTTTTAATGAAGCCCACCTGGGTCAATAACCGCTATCGCCATCTCATTTAGCACCAACTGTAGCCTAGCTTAAATCGTCTACTAACTTAACATCAAATCATACTGACATCTATCACAAAACAAAGTACTCATATATACGCCTAAATACTAGCCCGCTTAAAGCTTGTCAAATACTCGTCAAATCCACTGCCTTTTGAATCACCAACACCGTGAATAAACTCTTCGAGTATTTCAGGGGTGACTGTCACTAACCTTAAAACTCCGCGGCAAAATGCCTTACTGCGTGAATCTATGGATTTGCGTGGTTTTGCCTAAAAAGGCAAGAAACCCCTTTGCCACGGTAACTATGTTTAACGTTCTGTCTAGCCCCGGCAAGCCACCGTCCTACGGCGCTGATGTGCAACTCATGGACTTCGAAAAGCCAAGGTAACTATAAAAACAAACTGTCGTAATTGGATTCTAAATTTTAAAATTGACAAAGTGTGGAAGAATAAACTCTATGTTATGTAACATAAAGTTAAATTTTCTTTGCAATCTATACATATATATCTATAGGGCTTTTTGAAAATGGTCACTTGAAAATCAATTTGGAATACACTAAGCTAAATGCGATAGAGAAGTTTGTGGCGATGTATTGAAATCTTATTAATTATCTTAAATTATGAATTCAAGTACATATAGGTATTTGTGATGTTCTTGCCCAATGGTGGGGCTTAAATAGTGTTTTTCGTGTTTATTAACGTGCATATTTTGGTGATTTCAGGAGTTTAACTCGATATCAAGGTTCTGATCGTGAGTTTTGCTCGTAAAAAAAAGTTTTCATCACATCAAATAAATTCCACTTTGTCAAAAAAAAATATCCACGTTTTCAAAACTCATGTCGTTCATAATCCGTTTATATTCCGTATATATCCGTCATAATTAATTTATAGCGATAGATATAAGTATTTAACGTGTCGTGTCGAAATCTCAGCCAACTTATTCAAAGCCCGTTCCACATAATATACCTTCTCCGCTAAAACACACCCACAGCCTGCTCCACTCTATACAACTTCGTCTACAATGCTATACTAATACAAAACCCTAGTTGTAGTCACAAAATACTAATGTCAGACGAGTTTGTAACACTGAAAATTAATCTAATAAAATTTGCGAAACCATCGGTTGGTGGATATCTTCTTGCAACATCTTTGTTATCCTGGTGTGTTTTCATCAATTTTACCACCGTGTACAGTATGCAGGCCGCAGTATGGCATATTATCGAGTTTTAGAAGGCACTAGATTCGACGCTGTACAAATCTGAAGTTTTCTAAAAATATGTACTATAATATTATGCACTTCATTAATGGGAAACAGAAGTTGTGCAAAATTAATTTAGCAACATTCTTTACAACGAAACTAAACCAGAAATTGAAAAAAAAAAAAACACCTTAGGGCTGTATTTTTATGCCATTTCTCAAAACTTGGAGAAAAGGTTTAGTTAACCTTAATACACACCGTAGTAAAGACCATAACTACCCATAGTACAAGGCTGATTTAATCTATTGCATAGAATTTAAAGTGTATATTAAAGTGGTCAATCGTTAACCATTGTCTTTGTCTACAAAGAAATTCTAGCTTTAACCTTTTGAGCGCCAGAGCATAAACGCATCGGCGTGCCCCCGACGCCAAGCCACAAATTTACCTTATTTTTTGACACGTATTTGTGACGTTTGGCGTACAGGGCACGCGCTTGCTTGTCACCTATACGTGACAGTGGCGTTCAAAAGGTTAAGAGAGTGCTATCGCACTTTTGACCCGACCGTACATTTCATACAGTTCGTGCTAACGAAACTGTTAATTCATGTTGCTGCAACAACATTGCGCAACTTTAGTCAACCATGCGTACTGTGCTGCGTACTGTGCTTGTGTCGCTACTGTAGTCACACGTCACTATGTGCGCAGGTCGCGCATGTCGGGCTCCGCGACTCTGGGCAGGGGCGCGGGCGCGGGCGCGGCGGCGGCGGCGCTGGGCGGCGCGCACACGCTGGGCC